>CABIKL010000902.1:0-18199 GCA_902196195.1 Aptinothrips rufus | reverse complement strand
CTGAAACGCGCCGTGTAGCCCACGCCCCGCCCCGCCCCACCCCGCCCCGCCCCGCCCCGCCCCGCCACGCCACGCCACGCCCCGCCCCGCCACGCCAGGCCCCGCCACGCCACGCCACGCCACGCCACGCCACGCCACGCCCCGCCCCGCCTCGCCACGCCCCGCCACGCCACGCCCCGCCACGCCACGCCACGCCACGCCGCTCCGCGCTGCCCTGAGTTGTGATCTTGAGCCGCCTGTAATGATCGCCCGGGGCGGGGGTCGGCAGCCCCACTCAGCAAACATGTCAGCCGGGCCTGCCTACGTGGAAGGCGTTCGCATCCCCAAAATGACGGCGGCCGCGGTGTTTCTGTCTGTTTACGTTAGATTGTTTTACAAAACCATCATTGTTTTTAAATTTTTATTTCATATTTAAGCACATCTTTCTCCAAAACATCATCCGTCGTTGAATATCATATCGTCGTCAAAATCCAAATTTGGTAAGGATTTTTCAGTCCCGAATCAGCCGCCGAAGTTATCAGACGCACATGTTCCCCCCCCCCCCCCCCCTCTTCCCTCCCCTCCCCTCTCTTCCTGCTCTTTGATTTCTTTTCTTCTCACTTTGAAGGCCGAAACGTGTGCCAGCCTCTTTAGCAACTTTACGAAGCCTGGTCGGTCAGCAACATGCCTCCAGGCCCTGGACCTGAGGTGAGAGAGACAGAGCGATGCAGCTGGCAATGGGAGCGAGAGAGACACCGCACTGCGCTGAGCTCGCCCGACCCGCCCGTTCTATCTCTGATCTGTGCTCCGGGTGACCCCGGCACTGCCCGGCACCTCATAGGTGGGTGGGGTCCTTTGGAAATCCTGGAGCGGGTCGGGAAGATTCATCGTCGGCACCTCAAAAACCTTAGGTCAACAGGGCAAGAAGGTACAGAAAACTCACGTACATAAATCAAGGGGGAGGGGTCAGTGCCTTGGGGTCGTCCAACAATTGAGTCAAAATTGCACTCTTAACGTCTTACTATTAGCCCTCCACCGCCCTCAAATGTCTTAAATAGGTTTATATTGTGAGCAAATTTGTTATACAAACACGGTAAAAACAATGCCCTGTTTTCCAAGGATTGTTGTACTCATTTCAAGGAGAGGTGGATGATTCCTTGGAATCCAAGGAATGCGCCTTGAAATCCAAGGAGAGATTACTTGTACTCCTAGAATCATCGGTCTTACTGAAAGACCCTTGGAATACAAGTCATTGTTTTTACCGTGATCAAATCAAGTTGTTCGTAATATCTTGAGGACGGCCCCCTAGAATATCTTCTCATTATTTTTGCTGCACGTCACTGTTCACGATAGTGACTGTACGAATGCGCCGAGACAGTGACCCAGCTGCGCGTGCTAATAACCTGACTGGGTACAGGCTACGTTATTAAGGGTAATGAGGGCCAATGAGATTGAAATGACGTCATAAGGTCAGGAGTCGGCCCGGCCCGGCTAGAGCCTGCCTAGTCAGCTCACTGAACATTTGTTTCACGCAGATTGATTCCCCCCTCCCCCCACCTCCCTCCTCTGCTCCCTCTTCCCCTCTCCTCCCCTCCCCTGCCTAAACTACTTATCCGTCGTGAGGGGCGCCTGAAGCATGGGTGAAGCATGGCCGAGCATGGCACAGCTCAATCCGCTGCTTCCTTGTGCCATCATTACGAAATCGATGGAGCCGATACGAGACTCATAGGCTCGCGGCTGGCTAGGCTGGGTAGAGCGCCTGGAGGAGAGAGAAGCCTCACCGTCACGTGACTGACATCTGAGATCAACGCCGCCACGCTGTTAGATAATGTTCTTGGCATTCATAACAAATTTGGTTACGACGGATGCTTCGAATACCTCAATTAACTAAGTATTTCGGCATTTGACGACGAACTCGTAAAGACGATTTTACTGGAGATCCTGTGTTTTAAAATTTTCTCAAAGACGTCCGGAATCATGCAGAAATTTCGAGATTTGAGATTTGTCATTGCTTTGGCTTTGATCCAGGTGGGGACAGCGCATGTTGTGCAGCACAGCGCGAGGATGCGCGGTGGAGCAAAGTCCTGCTGCCGCCATGACAGTTGTCGCCTCTCTCCTCCCAGGCTCTCTGGGAGAGCCCTGGCCGCCCTGGCCGCTGGGCTCTGCACAGCGCCGCACCGCGCCGCACAGCGGGCAGTGGTCTGGCCTGTCTGGCCAGGTCTGGCTGCGCTGGTCTGCACAGCAGCGGAGCCTCGCTGCACCATCCCTTCCCTGCCTCTCCAGGCCCTGCGGTGGGAACCGGGGGAAAAGGGGGGGGGGGGGGGGGGCTCGAGCAGGCACGCCACGCCACGCGATTAGTGATAAGACAAGAATAAAACGTTACCCGCGGCCGAACCTGTTCGATTGTCTGGGATGGGATGAGTTGGGTGGAGGTTGGAAGATGAGCGTAGTGGGGCGTGGCGGGGCGTGGCGGGGCGTGGCGGGGAGGACCGGGGCCTGGGATGGGTCCGTGGGGCGTGTCCGCACTAAAGCAGCTGAGGTTCAAGGATAACAATACGGATGAATGGAGGAATTCACAAGTCTGCGCTCTTCCGCATGCATTGAGCTGGAAGTGGCTGGAAGCTGTTTTGTTATTACTATTGTTGTTGCTGTTCGTGGTGGAAGTGAGACTAAATTTGAGGTGTTGAAAGTTGCTTCCGATTCCAAATAGTTATTACAAGAACCACATTACTTAGAAATTACTATGTACTGAAATTTAATTAAGTGTAACGAACTTTATTTCGTTGAGGTGATAGCGTTGCCTAATATGGTATATTGAAATTCCTTTTACTCCTAAATAATTTCTTAGGGCTTGGTTGTTCTTATGTATTGCGGTTCCTACAAAGAAAAGAAGGCTAACGTGCGTTAATCAGGTTTCTTGTTGTTGTTGTTGTTTTGGATGTTGTTTGCTCATGTCCTCCGAGTCATCCACGCGATGTGTATGACGCTGGCCCGGTCACGACTGGACTCCCGACCCGCCGACCCGTCGCCTCTGTACCCGTCTCTCCCGACCTAACCCGACCCGGGTCCGACCAGTTCGTTGGGTCATGGGGCTTAGTAGTGCCCCGGGCAGAATCCAATGCATTGTGAGAGACCAAGGGCCATCACTTTCACTCTTGTATGTCCTTTTTGCAGATTCAGATTCAAATTTAGATTCGCCTGTTTACGGGAGAAAAAAATAACAGAAGGCTTTTCTTTTCTTTTTTTTTAAAAAAAAAAGAAAGAAGAAAAAACCCAACAGACGAATGGGCAGTAAAAGTCGGCTTCTGGTACTTATGTTAGGCTACGCACACACACAAAAATCTACCTATTTTCTGAGACATTTAGCGCAAATATTTAGACACATTTGTGAAGATGATTTTCAGGCATATAGGCGCCTGGAGCTTGTTCAAAACACATTAGTTGGTTTCTCTGAAATCGATCCAAAAGCGGAATAGATTTTAACAGATTTTAACCTGCCTGTTTTTAACAATGACGGTACGGCTTGCTATGTCAATATACGAACAATTCTTACATCGATGATTTTCGAGTTCTCCTCGCGTTGCGTTGCGAGAGACATAGCAGCGACTCTGTAGAGTCGAGGCACTCATTGGGACCAGTTCGGTAACGACGTATTGTTCAGAAAACTCTCACAATGTCAAAGTCCAGGCGCTCATTTCGAGATCCAGCGCCGATTTTCAGGTCTTGGGCCGGGGCAGGGCGGGGCAGGGTAGCTGTGCAGCCACTTATTAGCGTTGGGGAAGGTTATGGACGTTAAACCGCAACACTCAAAGGTGACGACCGGACCACCTTCCCCCTCTGCTATCGAGGCTGTTGTTAGTTGTGTATTGAAAGAAAATTTCAAGGTTCTCGTCTGAAATGCCGCTGTTGGTTGTATTGCATTTAGTGCTAAATTGACATTTAAATTGATTTCTATTTTATTTGGGGAAAATCTCCACGTTTTTATATTTCCTTTTCATCCTGTACACATTTGTTGCGTAATTTCTGTCGGACTTTAATTTCTGTAAACATTTGGCATTGTTATGGAGGGCAAGCTAGAAGTAAGAACTGGAGACTCGCAAATGAATGTACGAGTGTGTTCATCGTCAAGCTCTCCTTCGAAGGAGGCGAGGTGTTCGTTTCTGACGAGGGGTCAAATAACAGTCGCGTCGCGGGGCATTTACTTGTGAACGCTGGGATTTTCCCACCGTTGCTCAATCCGACACGCGCAGCCCAGCCCGTATCACAATGAGGCCCGATGAGAGGACAATAACTGTACCAAAGTACTCGCCGCACGACACAACACGGGCAGGCAGGCCGAGCGGGCGGGGCGGGGCGGGGCGGGGCGGGGTAGGACCCTTAGACAGCTAGGTGATCCGTTCACAACGCCCACACTCCTCTCTCCCACTAAGCCGAATAATCTCGGTATAATGGCTGGCTGACTGACTGACTGACTAATTTGAATCAGCATGCGAAACAAGTAACACTTTTGGGGTCAAGTCCGGATTACATCGAGTTTAACCGTGCATTCTACGAATAAGCTTTTTAAACGTCAGGTTAAATCATAAAAGTATTCTAGTGCTACAGTGTCATGGAATTAAGGGGTCCAGTACGAGAAGTGGAGTCGCTTCTCATAGACTGCTAGTGGGGGCAGTGAGTAAGAAGCTCGTTACCATCTACCATTTACTACCATGCCCGGCCCGAGCCGCCACACCCCATCCCACCCCACCCCACCTCACCCCACCCCACCCCATCCCACCCCACCCCACCTCACCTCACCCCACCCCACCTCACCCCACCCCACCCCACCTCACCCCACCCCACCCTACCCCACCCCACCCCACCCCAGCACAGCACACCGCGCCCGCGCACCGCCATGGCCCCGCGCTGTGCACCAAATCCTGTCCTTTATTTTCGATCGTCAGTCCAGAGAACAACGGCGAGCAGAGCGTGGCGTGGCGTGGCGTGGCGTGGCGCAGCATGAGGCATATACGACAGGACCGGATCAGAACAGTGAGCGGAAAATATCTCGCAATGCAGGACCGGCCCGCTTCAGGGGGGGGGGGGGGGGGGGGGGGGGGGGGGGGGGGGGGGGGGGGGGGGGGGGGGGGGGGGTGGAGTGCGGCGTGGTCGGCCAGGTTATGTCTCGAGCAAAATGCCCCAGTATTTGGGGCATGCGTTCATGCAAGGAGCCTGGGCCTGAGCGGACGGAGTCGGGCGTGGCGTGGCGTGGCGTGCCACTGCAGGCAGGAGGTCAGGGGGTCGCAGGGATCGGGCAGAGCGGGCCGCGCGCGGCCAACAACGATTTGATCTAATTTGAATATATTGCGCCGGCTTTAGCACGCTCCGCTCGATTTGCAGCACTTATGCCCCCTGGACCGAATCGATGCTGTGGAGCTGGCTCGACCATCACCCCACCCCCCCCCACCTCACCCCCCCCCCCCCCCCCCCCCCCCCCCCCAATTCGGGTCACCGCTCTTGTCTGGAGCTAGAAATGACGACCGCCCTCGGACTAGTCAAGTACAGTACAAGTACTCACATCGGTAGGATTACAAAATGTGAACTATCGGTATTTGAACGCAGGACCATCGGGTCGGGTCGGGCCGGGTCCGAGCCCAGCGCATCGGCTCCTCATTAGCTGAGCAGCGCAGCACTGCGGGGGGTCTGCTCGCGACCTGCCGCAATGACGTAACAAGTTGTAGGCAGTGTTACCAATTGCTCGGCACTTAGCGTATCGGAACGTGCCGCGTGCCGCGTGGTTAATTCCAGGAGGAGGAGGAGGAGGCGGAGGCGGGAGATTTGAGAGTTGGGTGGGAGTCCTGGGCGCGGCGCGCGGGAGGAACTACAGAGAGACTGCCGGGCATACGATCGGAAGCACTGTGTGCCGGGACGCCTTACGACGGCGAGGTAGGCAACCCTGCAAGGCACATGTGTGCAACGGGCTTGCCTAACGCCCAGGAGGTTCAACACAGACAGCTCGAGAGTGGTGGAGCACTTTTAGAAAAACATACACAGATAATTCACGGAAAATTCTGGTCAACTTCTTGCCTGGAGCTGGAAGTTCCGGAGCTAGAGTCAAGGTAAACGGAGTCCATCCGTACCAGGTTACTACGAGACTTCCATGCCTCTTTTTTTCGTGATCTTGTGCTTGCTGGCTGTCTCACGGACTGGACAGAAAGTTGATACAGAGTAGTTCCGTACATTTTCCGTAGCCCATACTCTCCGTACATTTATGTAGAAAGTACGACGGATGTTTTGACAGTGCAGGGCGTCGCCTGGGAAAGTGCGTTGCCAGCCGCCATGAATGTGATCAATGTATCACAATCACACGGCTGGCATAATCTGCGCACCGCGCCACGTAACACTATCCTGGTGGCGTGGCGTGGCGTGGCGTGGCGTGGCGTGGCGTGGCGTGGCGTGGCGTGGCGTGGCGGAGTGCCACGACATGGACCGCGTGGAGAGTCGACGCCGAGGTGGGCCCTCAAGTAAATAGACCTACGTCAACGCGCTCGCTCTCACAGGAAAACCAAAATCCAGTCCACACACTAAATGTCTAGTCACTTTTTTGTGCGGACTTAGTAAAATTTTTAAACATAACTAGAATTACTATCTATTTTCTACTACTTAACCACACAATTTTTACGAAATTGTTCCTACATCGTTACAAAATTGTAACTCATTCTAGTTATGTTTAAAATTGTTACTAAGTCCGCACTAAAAAGTAATTAGACATTTAGAGTGCAGAAGCTTGGGCAACACCCCCAAACCAAAAAACCAAGCGTAAGAAAAATATTGTTGGAGGTGACTTTTAAACTTATACTAAAGCATGTTTCGAAGCTTCCTGATCATTTTGGAGCATGTCTCAAAATCACTCCAATTTTCGGATAAATCTTGTGCTTTGGTGGTAAGAGAGAGGCGTGGCGCGGCGCGAGGCGGGCGCTGAGTGGGGCACGTCCGGCCGGCCGGCTGGCGACGGCTGCTCCCGTTCCCCCCCCCCCCCCCCCCCCTTCTCTTTCTTCCTTTCACTCTCAGTCAGCGCCGCGCGTGAGTGTTTTGGTCGCACTGACCGCATCGCATGGAGAAGGCGGCCGGGGGGCGGGCAGAGCGGGGGGCTTGGTGCGGAAAAGGAAGCCGGTGACGTAACAGCGAGACAGAGCGGGGACAGGGCAGGACAGGGCCGGGGCGGTGCCGCCAAGGCCATGGACAGTGCCCCCCCCCCCTCCCCCTTTCCTTTCACCCGCTGCACGCCGCCGGTGCGGCGCCCCGGACCCGATGGGTGCCCATCGACGCCCCGCTATGCAGCTCGCCCCCGGCCCGCCACGCCCCGCCATGCCATGCCGCTACTGCCGCTCCACCAGATATGTCAGAAGGCGCCTCTGTCAAGAGTTGTCTGTTCGGGAGACTCGAGGGCGGCAGGATGGCCAGCTTCTGTGGCTGTGGCGATAGTTCATAGGCATTAATGATGATTTAACGGAATTACATGAGTTTATGTTGAGTCAAAAAAAACGGATTTTTTTTTTAACTTTCTGCGCGTGATGGGGGACAGGTAAAAGCTGCTCCACGATGCCGGCTTGTGCTCATTGTGCTTTTCTAACTTTGCGCGTGTTTTGTTCTCCTGCAGCTGCAGCAGTGGGTGCGGCTGCGTCCTTGGCAGTCCGTCCCGGATCTGGCCCGGTCCAGGATCTGCCTCAGTCTAGCCGGATACAGCACGGCAGCGTCCTGATGGACTTGATGACCTGCCATGAGCGGGCTGCAGTCGGCTGCACTGCGCCGCGCGGCAGTTAATCAGTGAGTGATACTCATGACTTTCTTATGACCCGAGGGGGACGGGGTGGGGGGAGCGGGGCACATGAGGAACTGGACTTGATCACGACACTGCGGCCCCTTACTGCTACTTTGCGCTACATTTCTCTAGCGGAGACAGTGACGTGTCCGTCCGTAAACTACGTAATACACGTACAGAGCATTCATTATCCCCTTCTTTTCCATCTTCATTGTCCATTTTCCCTTACTTCCTTCTTGTTTTTGCCCTGAAACGTGGGCGAAGTTTGGTGAATTGGCACAATTCTTTGCCCAGCACCGACTTCTGCTCTCCTGTTCCTTAAGTACTTTATGGATGGCCCCTTAATGCTCTGAATCACGGACGTATTCGCGTCACCGTAGCCTCCACTCCATGTCGTAAAGAGTATTTCTGCTTTATTAGTAGGCTACTTCTGAAACGGACTTGTTGGAGGATTTGTTCCGATCGAGTGAAGTGAAGTGTAAGGTCACAGAGTCAGCGACCCACGCGGCAGCCAGAGCGAGCCAGAGTCCATCCAGGCAACAAAGTTGAGACCGTTATTGTTGGCTGAGCTCTTGTTCCGAGTGGCAGTGCAATGCTGATTGAACAGCTTTACTGAAGCCGCCTACACTTCCCTCGTCAACTGCAGCGCAGAGGCGGGGAGGGAGTGTGTGCTCGCCGCGACCTGACCTGTGACCTGACCTGACCAGGCCGCTGGACGGAGCAGAGCAGACCACCGCTGGGCATCCATCGCCTGCCATCCGTCCACAATCCGCTCCTGACTGTAAAGACTTGGATGCTGGGAAGGGCTGTCCCGGCTGGTCCGCCATTTTGACCAGTGGCTGGGGAGACAACTGCCGCGCCAGTCCAGTATGACAATTAGATCCCTGGTATGAGAAATTGAACGCCCCGTGTTTCTGTCCTTGTATTCTGGTGGTCCAGGAGCAAGCCCTGTGACTGCGAATGTGGACATCCCAAACGCTGGCGAAAGTTACGTTGGAAGTTTTCTCGAACACTGGGAATTTGAAGACGAACACTCTGATGACTTTACTCTCGCGGATCAAGTGCTGAACATAAACTACTCGGACGGACCCTGCCGCGTTGCGAGTGCGGTGCCCCGCGGTGCTCCGCGGTGGCGAGGTCTGAAGGTGAAGGTGTCCACCTGCAATGAGAGGCCGCTGCGGGTAGTGCCCGTACAATCTGTAGCAGCCTCGTGGGGCTTCAAGACTTCACCCGGTCTGAACGCCTCTCCAGACCAGGCCGCAACACTAATTGTGTCCCCCACCCGGACCAGGGCGACCTCTGGCGACATTAACGCCAAGGTGCAGTGGACCACGATTACAGTGTGTCTCTTCGGGGCGGCGCGGCGGCCGAACTACTAGACACCTGCTCTCCATCCTTCTTGTGCCGCCCAGTGGCGTAGCAGAAAGCTTGGGGTACGTCCTACGGCATGTACGATTGATATCACCCGTACCGTTTTAAATATTTTTCTGTTTTTTTTTTTCATCATTACAACACACTCCGTCCTCGACCCAGGTGACTTATGGCTCTGAGAGTGTCCAGAGCACGGAGTGGGCAGGTCGGATTTAGTGCGCAATTATCTGGGAATATGCCTAATCGGATGTTTTTTCAAAAACGTTACAGTAAAACGTAGTTTTTTTTTTCTCTTTTTTTATCTGAAAGCTATTTTTTGTTTCGAAAATATATTTGGAACAATCATCTTTTATCGCTGTATATTTTTAAAGATAATTTCAGATTTATTTGAGGGAAATGTTTTCCCCGGCTGTTTTCTCTAGCGATGATAGTGAGTTACTTCCAGTCCATTTGATCGCCATGTTTAGTCCATTAGTCCATTAGTCTGCTCCGGGAGCATTTCTTTCGGGAGCGCCTGCAGCCCGGCTGGCGGCCCGGCGAGGCACTGAACTCGACGCGTGAGTCTGGGAACCTTGGCGGACCAGCACTTCCCTCGGGATACCCGAGCGGGTAGCTCAGAGCGAGGCTTCATGATCCCAACTTTCCTTATTGAAGTTACATAGACAGCCAGCGCAGAGCAGCGCTCGCGTAAGGGTCTTTCCGGTGCTCAGTTTACTGCTGAGTATTTTTCTTTCCGTCAGAAAAAAAAATAAATAAAAAAAAGATCAGTTGGACAAAATTTCGGAAAATTACCTTGAAAATAACGACGAAAGCTACTAATTTTTCACTGTTGATGTTTTGGAAAAATATGTATCAATTATCGTTTTTATAGGAAGGCCCGTTTATGTTGGGGAAATACTGTACCTTGATTGAGGAGGGCCTGGCTGGGATTTGAACCGTCGCTAGGTGTCAACCTCCAGAGTCAGTCGTCTCCTTACTTACGCCGCGTCACTGCATTTCACAGTTTGCCAATGAAAACGGTTTTAGGAATTGTGCGATGAGTGCGAATCTAAATGGCCGACTTGGCATAAAGAACGGACCCGAGTCATCGTGGGCGTGGCCTGCTATTGGCAACTGGTGACTCTGGACATTGCGTGGGTGTGCCGGCCCACAACAATACAACGTGAAGCCTCTTAATTATCATCAAGGGCACGTGATGTATCGACGCGCAGAGTTCTAAAGGACGAGATGCGAGGAGTATCCAGCCCGCGGGCTAGGCTGTCTCTCCTTGCTCAGAGGCAGATCCAATTGCTTGGTGATTCAGTGAGATGTGGAGGGGGTCTCGTTCTTCCCCCTGGCCTTTATGACGTCATTTCTTGGTCGGAACGTTGTGCCACCACAACCGACTCGAAATTCACTTCCTTATAGCAAAAGTGTAATGAGACTTGCACAATTTATGTTTACGTTTGATTCGAAGTAGATGGTTTTTTGTAGTTTTTTTTTGTTGCAAGTTTTTCTGTACTTCCAGAATTTTTACTGGATGTGTTTGTCTATTCATACGTATTGAGGAAATACGAACGTCCTTGGTGGTCTTTGACTCAGTGAACACCCTCGACGTTCGCTCGCTCGGCAGTGTCTGTATCCTAGCCGCCGTTCCCACCGCGCCCCACCACGCCCCAGCGCGCCCCACCGCGCCCCAACACGCCCCACCACGCCCCAACACGCCCCACCACGCCCCACCCCGCCCCACCCCGCCCCACCCCACCACGCCCCACCCCGCCCCACCCCGCCCCACCACGCCTCGCCATGCCCGACGCACCCACCACTCCACGCCCGCCAGGCCAGGCTCCGGCCCACCAGAAATTTAATTTTAAAAATTTAAAAATTAAATCATAATTTTGTGCCTACATTTTATTGGCAGTTCTGAGAAATGTTTTGAGGAATAGAAACGATTCGAACTTTCTTCACATTCTTAAACTATCTTGATCGATTGTAAAGAAGAATACTTCTAACACTCCGTTTACTTTGTGGAACACGTTGACTTGAAGTATTTTGGGTAAGCAGGGGTCGGAACCGGTCGGAGTGCTGACAGAGATGGAAGCTTGAAGGAAAATAATCTGCAATTTGACTGTTTTCGGGACTTCTTCAAAATCACGTTTTGATCCAAAGGTTCGTGTTTCCAAATTTTGTGAGTATGGACGGTTGTACGAGGGTCGTGCCACACGGTTGGTTGGGTAGGGCGCGCGGGTAGGGCGCGCGGGGCGCGCGTGCTCTGTTGGTCCGCGCCCCCTCCCCTCCCCCCACCCCTCCCCGGCAGCGAAGACCTGGCGGAGGCCCGCCTCGTATAAAAGCGGTCTGCTCCTCGCGCTCGCGTCACTTCTCTGTGATCTGTGTGAGTGATCTGTACACCATGCGTCTCTCCTGGACAGGTGAGTCAGCCGTGCCCGACATCACCGCCATCTTGGACTAACCCGCCGTGTGCAAGTGTGTGTGAGCTGACTGTGAGTGAGTCAAGTGAAGTGCATCAAGACCAAGACGACTTAGTGCGAAGAGCAGAGAGGGAGGAAGAAAGAGAAAGTGCAGGACGAAGAGGACGAATAGGAGGAGGAACCGTCGCATCAAGCCCGTGACAGAACATGCAGCTTTGCAAAGGAAGGGGAGGGCGATTTGGCACTGTGACCCAGTAACCGATATCTTGTTGTTGTCTAAGTTCTTTTCGTTACATCTACGTCGACACAAAGTAGCCAAAGATGTGTCCGACGTGTGACTAGAATCCTTCAAACGCCCCCAGAGCAATGCATCCGTCAGTAAAGGGCTATCTGTGACGCGACCGTTGACAACGACCTATCTCATCTATCACGCTGAGAAATGATCGAACCTATATTGTTTCTCACAAATTCACGAAACGTTGCCAAAATATTAGTAGAACTTTGGCAGTAATTTTGCAACACTTTCGAATTTGTCAAAAATAAAAATAAAATACTTTTTGTTTGCTCTTTCTTCATTACGATAGCGTCAATCGGTCTGTTTTAGACCAGTCTGTGTTCACCAGACACGCCATTGCTGATCGGAGTACTGTCACTCTAGTAGTCCGCGTTTAGTCTCACTAGTGTGCGATGATGTAACGTCAGTGATGTGCTCCTAACTGAACTGATAGCAGGTCTTAGAGCGCCAAGCGATCCCAGATAACTAAGGGTTAGGAGCGAGAGCGCCGCTACCGTGTTGCTGGGAACCAGATCAGCAGTCAGTCGTGAACACGTGCTCTGGTGCTGCTACTGCTGCTACTGCTGCTACCGGAATCAGACAACCGGCTGGAGCCAGATTACTTACCCTACCCGCTGCATGTAATGCGAGCTGTCTTCACTCTGCAAGACTGGAAAACAGCAGCGTTTCTTTGCGTGACTAGAATAAGAAACAACTTTGTTCTATTTTATCACAAAATTTGCATCTAATTTTTACATAATTATTACTTATTATAGTTATATATAAAAAGATTATTAAGTCAGATCTCGCTGCATGTCTACGTACGTGCAAGAGTGCGCCCGTCCCGCTTGAAACTCGTTTCAGGATCCGCACCCGCACTGCACCTCACAAAACTTCCGTTTCACTTTGAGCTCACGGAAGACGGGGCAGATTAACCTCCGCTCCCTATTCTTTGCACTCGTGTAACGGGGAGCTAATAAGTAATGCGTATGCTTACCACCTATTCTCGGCTGATGGCTGTAACTTAATTGCGGCTGAGTGGGAACTCGTTGTCGAGCTGTTAGTGCCGCTTGTCCTTCCGGGGATCCGCGGGCGTGGCCGCCTCGCCCAGGGGCCGTCCATAAAGCTGCTAATGCTGGGGGAGAAAACTATGAGGATGCGATAAACTTTTTCCTGCATTCAGCGCAGGGGAGCTTGGAGCCAAATTGAGTATGGCGGAATTAGTGCTCCCTCGGTAAGTTATGTAATTTGTGGAGGTGGGTGCTGTGGGCTGCTGGGGGCGAGGAGGGAAGTGAGGAAGTCCCGAGCCAGGTGGATGCCTGCCAGACCTACAGGCGGCATGGGGACTTGCTTGGCATCAAGGTGCGAAGGCTCGCGGCAGTACTTCGGTCTGGAGCACTGCTGGCTGGACCGAAGTGAGTAGGCCATCTACAGGCTGTTCCCAGTTCTCGCTTTCCAATTGGCTCATTTGTGGCGGATTTGCACCTTGCATTCGAGCTCTCGCCGTAGACGGTATCGAACTTACATCGATGATCTTATTGGTCGGAGTGCTGTCCCCACTTGTAGACGATGGCATGACCCGCGTGTCATTTCTTTCCGTTTGAAACTGAAGCTGTCATTGTCAAAATGATCGTGGCAGCTTTACTAATTGTACTCCTTTCAATAGTGCTAGGCGTTGCTTGTCTCTCAAGAAGTGCTTGACTTACTGCGAAGAAGTTCTTGAGCCCTTGAAACCTCGGAGCGTTGCGTGGCGACATGGTCAGGAGAGCGTTCCTGCCCCGCCCCGCCCCGCTCCGCCCCGCTCCGCCCCGCCTTGGCCGCCAGTTACTTACCACCCTTACGTCACGACAGCTTACCTCCCTTGTCTCAATCGAAGATGACAAAATAAACACCATCTCACGCTGCGCGCTAGATTCCATCTCGGTCCAGTGAGCAGAGCAGCCTCTCGGCACGCATGTTGTTGTTATGTAGGGCAGCAACGTGGCGTGGCGTGGCGTGGCGTTGCGCTCCTCGGGTACTGTATGTATTGGGCCCTCCCCACCCCGCACTGCACTGCTTGTGATCTTTTTAGAAATAATCACGAGATGTTCTTAGTTTTCATCACCAACGAAGAAAAATTTACTTGTGATGACTTCAAATGGTGAGATCGGTTGTGCGCATAGGAAGTCTCTTTTGGCAATGTTCGAAAAATACAATAATTTATGCTCGAAATTTTTATTTTTCTGTTAAGTTTTTTTTTTAAATTATTTCATATTAGTTGAAAATGTTTCGGAAATGCAAGAGTTAAGAGTCTCCTCTTATCATAAAAACGACTGATATCTATAGTGGCGGTATGTTGGCCACCTTGGGAATCTGATACGGCGTGCACGTGTGTGGGTGTGGGAGGTGCTCGGGGGCTCCCCTTTCAGGAACTCGTTGGGGGTCAAGGTCACACTCACAGGGGAATAATAAGATACGCCTATTCACCGTCTCCTTGAGTCCTAAGGCTCTGTCTGCCTGTTTTACGTTTGTTCGCGCAAAGGTCAGCGCTGGATATGACCGCCGGCTTCCGTTCCAGTTTATCCATGCATGTAGTCACAATTGCATTCAAACTCACGCGTATTATTCTCGGTTTGATATTGTGCAAAGGCGGTGTCCATTCGTACCGCGTTTATTAACCGGCTCGCTCCTTGGCGGGCGTGGCTCGTAGCGCCAACAAAGTGACCGGCTGGCATCAGCAGCGCCAGGTTGCTGCGGAAATGAATTCACATGCTTGTGGCACTTATACTTCCTTTCACTAGTTCTTATATCAAAACGTTGGATATCTACTGAATAGCAAACATGAACTAGTGAACTTCGGGAAATGTTAACTTCAAGGTTATCCAGAGGGGCGTCTGAGTGGCGCTGAAATATAGATAAATGAAAACACTTGAAATTCAAGGTTCTGCTTCATGCGTGGATAGAATGTTGCCCGGAAATTATTGATTAACCAGTTCGTGGCAGGACGAACGAATTTGAAGTGCCCTTTATTTTCGTCGCGTTGGCTAAACGTTGCGCAGCCAGGATATCCGTGTCCGTGACCGCGGTTTGCTCATCGCTGGGCAAGGAATGCAGTCCAGACAAAGATCCCGCTGATCATCGGCAACGATTTGAGTGAGTGGTCTCTCTCTCTCTCTCTCTCTCTCTCTCTCTCTCTCTCTCTCTCCCCTCTCCCCCTCTCCCCCCTCCCCCTCTCCCCCTCCTCCCTCCTCCCATCCCCATCTGCTCGCGCGCCACCCGACCGCGATCGTTAGTTACGTCGTCCGACGCAACGGGAAAAGTGGCTCGTTCTGCGTTACGTTTAGGGAGTGCGCTGCTGTGACAGCCCCCTCCCGTCCCCTCCCCCTCCCCTCCCATGACCATGACACTACGGAACGTCCTTTTAAATAGGTGCCAAATTGACTTCCAAAAAAATTTCAACCTTTTTTTTAATTCTTGGTTTTTGGATTAAGTTTTGATTTTTCTGCAATCCTCGATGATTTTACTTCTTTCTTTTGGACGCTTTAATTTGTAAAGAAATACCTCTCTTCAATGACACATCGCTTCAGATTATTTTATTAGCAGGCTCCCGAACGCAGGAGGTAACTCTGTGTTCGCCGCGCGTTGAGGTCTCCGGGCCCCGTTAACACATTGCGACAGTAAGTTGTCAGGCCTCAGGCCTGTCCGTGGACCGTTGTCATGTCAGCCGCACCCTGATGCCTGTCGCTCGCTATGCTCGCTCTCTTTTCGCGAACTCTGAAACTCTTGAAAGCGGTATAGTTTGCGTGAGTATAGGCTCCTACGTTTGTTCGCGAAGGAACCCAGTCAATCGGGGGTCTCTACTTTTCTTCTCGTGGGAGCGATATGGTATTTGCAGCCATCCCCAAGTCAGAAACGATACAAACGGACCGTAAAGACTTCAACCTTTTTCTTTTTTCATTTTTTTTGCGTGGTGTGAGAATGTTAGTCCAGTTTGGTGCGCCTCCCACAAGTCAGTAGCAGCCTCTGTATACCGGTAGTAGGTAAGAGGAGACGCGTCCTTGCGAAATCAACTCGTGCGGTAGCAATCGATTCCTCGAAATGTAATCGAAGGCGCTCTGTGCTACACGTGCTACCTAATAATGTGACATAACACCCCTTTCACTTTTCGGGAGCTGCCGAGAGCTCTCGTCAGATGATGGAGTGCCTACTTGTGGGGTCATTTGAACAACTACTGCTTGTCTTGTTAGCCACTAGTCTTTAATATGCCAGTTCAAGATGGCAGGCGGACATGGTCGGACTCTTACTCGAGTTCCAGTTCTCTGACACTGACAGCCCGAGTATAATCCTACGATCATGATCTGCCGCCATCTGACCCATTTGTCTAGACCCTCCAGTCGGGATAATGGCAGGTAGCACCCTGTGGTGGTGACATTAGTTTCACTCGCACAGCACTAAGAAGGACTGACTTTTGCCATTGCCTGTACCATTTTATTTGAATGTCGAGTAGCCTGGAGTGTGGTCGAGGTGATGACGTCGGCTGCGTTGCATTGCGCATGCGCGTCTTTTACCTGCAAGACGTGATGAGGGCGTTACACGTGCACGCTGAGCACGTGCTTGTCAAACCAACTCGATGAGATGAGCGACTTGGTCTCAATGAAGTTCAGTCACTGAGGAGCAGAGCAGCACGCGGAAATGGTACGGTGCACTGAACCTGAAAACTCGCTGGGCATCTGTACGGCGCGGCGTGGCGGGGTGTGGCGGGGGAGGCAGCGGTCCGCACTGCACCTCGCCACTCCACGCCACGCCGCGCCGGGCCACTTCACGGCGGGGAGAACCGTCACGACGTCGCCCTTTGAGAGAGGAGCGTCTTCGGCGAGTCTCTTCGTGAAGGAGCCGGGCCGGCAGGCTGGGTCGTCGCCAGGATCCAGCTGGGCTCCAGACTGGCTCCAGCGGGCTCCAGCGGGCTCCAGACTGGCTCCATGGCTCCAGACTGGCTCCAGCGGGCTCCAGAGTGGCTCCAGACTGGCTCAGCGGGGCTCCAGTGAGCTCCATAGTGGCTCTACCCCGCTCTACCCCCTACCAGCAGAAGCACATGTCGTCTAACCATAATCTGATCCATGCTGTAGAGGACCCCTTGCAATGCCTGGCAAGGAGAAGTGAACGCACATCCTACCTGGTAGGCGCAAGGACGACGTAGACTACTCTTGTCGTGTAATAGTGCGAAGCTGAGGTAGATAATGCTCAAAACTAACAAGTCCGCCGCGGCCGGCCGGCCGGCCGGCCTGGATCGACGGGGAGCGTGTTGTCTCGACTGCACTGCACAGCAGCCTCGCACCGCGTGGGAAAGGTCTTCAGCCTCTACTGTCCCCTCCTCTCCTGTCCCCTCCCCTCCCCTCCCCTTCCCTCCTCGCCCCTCCTCTCCCCTCCCTTCCCCTCCCCTCCTCTGGGACGAGCAAGTTGCACGTAGCCCCATGGGTCGACCTGTTGTTTGCTTAAGGCGGGCCTGCGAAGCGAGACATCGGATCAAATATATATTTACTCTCGATTGAAATCATCTTTTTTGAACTCAGTAGACTCACATGCCGCTTTGATTCACTTGTTCTTCCTTGTCAAGAACTTCCTGAGCCATTTGAATATTCCGTGGGATCTGACAGTTCAGTTTAGATGTATCGTGTGTATCGTGTTTTGCTGGCGATGGGTCGATGATTTATGGCAGTAGGCTCGGCTCTATTCGCTCAGTTCGATGGTAGCGGTGCAAGTCGGGGCGGGGCGGGGCGGGGCGGGATGAGTACTGAGATTTAGCCGCGGTCACTTTCGTGCGGACGCGGAGTTATTACGATATTACCGAGCTACGATGTTACGACCGTATAAGCTGCGTTATCGATGAAAGCAGTAATGAACTCGGATTGCCTCACTGCCGGTAAGGTTGATCGGTTCGTCTTCAGTCGGCCGCGCGCTGTCCTCCGGGTACGAGCAGTAGAGAGACTGTAGGAGAGAGATGTCCACATCACGTGATCTTGCTCTCACGCTTCTGTCATACTTGACTGATAACAAAGTGCATACTTGTCGTTGGCTTCCATAGAATTTCGTTACTTTTTTTCTCTTTGTAAAACATGCTAATTATTGTTTCAGTGGTCGCAATTTACAGACGATTTCGTCTGTGAACTCCAATACGAAATCGTATGGAATACGTAGTACGATTCGCTTCTGTTGTATACATATATGCAATAGGTCTGTGAGCAGAGAGTGGCTGCTCTCGAGTGAGCTGCATGACAGCTCGGCGGTGCACAGTGGGTGCAGAAGTAAAAGTGCTCTTCGGGGTGCTGCTAATTAGTCGAGGAGAGACACCGATGCACGAGCAAACGAAAAGGGGGGGGGGGGGGGGGG
>CABIKL010000901.1:0-18224 GCA_902196195.1 Aptinothrips rufus | reverse complement strand
GGGGGGGCACGCGCCGGCGAAGGGCCAGTGGCGGGGAAGGGCGTAGCGCGTAGCAGGGCTGCTGGGACAGACTTCATATTTCATTCGAACGCAAATGCTAAGCCGTTGAAGATGACCCTATGATATATGCACCCCCCCCCCCCCCCCCCCCCCCCCCCCCCCCCCCCCCCGGCCTGCCTGAACCCAATCCTCCTTGCGGCAAACTCCGTGATCCCTCCGCCCGAGGAATGCTGGATCCGCTGACGCGGCCCGCGGTGTGGAGGTGCGACATCCCCCGACATTTTTATGCCCTCCGGGCACGTGGTCGGCCGGATTAACTCAAACTACTGTGGTCGGTGTATGGCTCATGCTGGCGGGACACACCGGAATGGAGTGAACAACTCTCTCCCCCAATGCACAGAGATTAGGTGAATTTTTTGTTTCAGTAGAAATTAAATAGTGCTGATTGACGTTTAAATCGCACTACTCGTGCTCAGACCCAGGGGCCAACATATATGAAGACAGACGAATTGTGCGCCTAAACTCATGATGGATTGAGCCATGATGTAGTAAGGGAAGCGTTAACCGATTTAAAGGAGTAGTTGCCGACGTGGGCTCCTGGCTCTGCCTTGCTGGTTGCTGGTCACGGCTGTCGGGATCGGGCGCCGGAAAGTCACTATATAGGGGTGATGTTCGGATTGGTTTTCCCTCGAAGTAAGCAAGTTTTGTAGCGAATGGAGAGATCATTTATTCTGTTGGTAAAGTTATTTACACTTAGTCAACATGTCATATAAATACAGCACAGTACTATTTGTTCTATTAAAATTGTCTACTAGTATTTTTTTTAAAAGATTTCTTAAATGCATTGTCAGCAAATAAATTTATTAATTAATACAAAAATAAACATATAATGTAAGTGAAAAAAATATGTGAAAGACATAAGGATGCACAAAAACAGCCATACACGAAGGTATGTCACTGGACTAGGTACACATACGATATTAGTTGTAATATTGGATTGTGATAACACTTTACAGTATGGATGAAGGAAGAAAACAGTCTCAGCACAGAATGGCTCACAGCTCTTCGTGAAATCCATTATTCTTGACTGAAGACAAAGCAGCATCGTCTGCTTCAAACCAGTCCAGATAGACTTTAATTGGGTCAACCATCCAATGCTTGTGGAAGGACACTGGCTTTTGGGATGTCAACAAGGCTTTTGCATAGTCCGATGGTCTTGCCTATGGACCAAAACAAAAATCAACACAAAGCCAAAAATTTAACACTATGATTGATATCATCTTGGGCTAAAATTTACCTGGTGAAAGTGAGGGGAATGAATTACTGGTACATTAAGATTAGAAAGACAAATTCCTAAGTACATGTCATCTGGGGTAGAATCAGATGGACAGGTACAACTACCCCGCTTTGCCAAATCTTGCACAAGGGGCATACTAAGCACAATGCCGCCTCCCCCAGTAATATAATTGTATCCTCCAGTGGCTCTGGGTAGAATAACACTGTAACCATATCTCTCTCCCAAAGCAACTTTTTGAGAGTGATCATAGCATGATAAGAGTTGTCGCAAACGGCCCACACTGAGGAAAATTAATGACGTTATGTAAGGAAAATTAACAAACAAAGTAATCCACATAAGACACTGTCATGTCTGTTCTACTTTAAAAATTGACATTGAGACAACCAAAAAGAAAATTTCCTCCTACCTTAAAATAGTGTCATCATCTGCTATAAACAACCATTTTATGCTGGGATCTACAGAGTATTGGGTTGCTGCATAGCCCAATATGGCAAGAGTTTTGCCACAGTGGCCACGTTCTGTATTGGGCACACCAAGACTGATTGTCCCAACATTTGCATCTAAAATTTGAAAAAATTAAATCATTAGACATTCTCAAAATCTCAAAAAAGGCAAGTGAGCATAAAACGACGAGAGAAAAAAAGCAAAAACAACTGACCTTCTACATCACTGAAAAAATTTATACGAGATGCATGCTTGCCCCATGTGCTTTTGACAACAGGCAGTCTTTCTTGGTGAAATTTGGAACAGGTTTTCACTGCAAAATAGATGTCTTCACTTTTAATAGGACTAGCCTGAAAAAAAGAAAGAAAAAACATACCTGACATTGCCATCTTTCACCGAAAGCAGAACGAATTTCTTGAGGATGTGAAATTAGACTTACACAAGGAGTAAAAAGCTTTGGTGTCGTTGCACAATGAGGACCTGGTTTTAAACAAAAAGCATCAGAGTGTGTTAACTCTGGGCCTTTCCCTTCATGCCATATGTAGAGGGCTAGTTCAAAGGCAGCATCAATAGAAAAATCTGGGTTCTTTGGGAAATCTCCTTCTCTTAGTCTGTGTGCCAGCCTGAAAATTTTTAAGAAACAAATACCTCTGGTGAGGAGAATTTTTTAGAATGAAAACCTTGATGAAAATGAACAGGAAACCTTACTTTCTGAGTAGAGTCCTTGACACGACGATTCCCGAAGCCAGATTTGGATACTTGAAACCACTTGGATTACTAGGAAAAGCAAAATGGTGAATAATTGTGGCTTCACGATCTCTAAGGGCATGCCCAAACCATTTCTCCTGGAAAAAAAATGAATACAGCCATGAAATGTAAAATTAGAATTTTCTCAGATCAAACAGAAGTTGTCTATTTGTTTAACATACCTGCTTTGGAACAAATTTTTGTAGCATTGTTACTAATCTTTCGATATCAACTCGAGTAGAACTTTGGCAGAAAAGAACGTAGGAGCTATTTCTGCCGTACAAAGCATCCAGCCTGAAAAATCAAGTTAAGAGGTTTTAGCCAAAATATTTTTAAATGTCCTATGTTTTTCTTCTTTTCTTTTTTTAAACAATATTGGTCGCTGCAAAATAACTTTTGTGCTTAGTATAATAAATTAAGAAATAATTATTTATGCTGTTTGGCTACTTATAAGATAAGAAAAGGTAGGAAAAAAAATTCAATTCCTGCAGGAAACAGTAATTTTTGACTACTAACTGTGGTAAAATTGGCAGTACAGTCCATGCCCCAGGATGATTGAAGTCAGCATGTGCAAAATGTATGGGAGGAGGTGCCTGGTGAAAACAACATCAATCATGGTATTACAATAGTTCAAATTCCCTCTTAATCCTAGATATAAGTGAAATTAGATGATAACATTAGAGCATATAAAGCAAGAAATGGGATCAACACAGAAGAATCTATCCAGAAAATTACGAAGTAGCGTAAAAAATATGAAGGGCGATTGCTGGAAGATTCTTCAATAACTAAATGTGCTAACCTGACGTAACTTCTCAGACTGCTTGTAGACACTCTCCCGAAGACTTTCTGCTAAAGATTTGTCATATGCATCCGGTTGACTCATAATGACAATCACTACATCTTGTACACCTGAAATAAAGCATTCATATGAGTCAGAGGATTATAGCAAAGGACAATCAACTGTTACTGACAAGGACAGGGATAGGTAGAGCAAACCTTGGTGACAACATGGACGAATTTCTTTTTTTTTTTTAAATATACTTACTTAACTTTTGGCTGAGACAGGTAGTGGCGCAGCAGGCAAGAATAACACACAATCCAACATACATTGTAACTTTCATTCAAAAATCTCTACAGCAGAACTTGAAAGAGGCTACTGCGACCAGTAAACACCTGTCGAATTGTTGTTGACACATACACCATCGATGTGATTGTTCGAAAAAAATCTACCGTTTATACGTCAGTACACTTTCTTCAAAGTTTTGACGGACGAGCACAACAGCAGTATACGTTACTAGAGCCATAGGAACTTTTTCGAATGACGAATCCCGTTGTTATCAGCGTATTTTCTCGCCGCCGAAATATTGTGGTTTTACTCCCTCCATAGAAAGAGAGTAGTCTGTCGTCTGCTGCAGTATTCTCTTGTGGCTGAGGAGTGCAAACAAGGGTAGTCGGTGATTATTCGCCACAGACGTTGCGAATAATATCGTGACGTCACTTGACAACGGTGATCGGGCGGCAAAACAGAAACAAGAACGGTAGGGTGGTTGTGTAATTTGTTTGTTTATCTATACTTGCTTCGACTTCGACAGGTAGTCAGACCCTGACAGTTCGACACCCGCCTTCTGAGCATCACACGCTATCTCGATTCACAAGCATTGCTCGCACACCAATATTGTCATCAATATTCAGTTTCTACTTATTTGCTGACCTGAAGGTTAGGACAGATATTACTACTCCATTTAACAAATATAAATGTTAATTTCACACTAAAATTGTGCGAAATAGTTTTTCGTTTCAGAAATGTTCTGCCCTCTAACATCGCATTGTTTTGTTTTTGAGTTTCTTCCTTTTCCGCAGGAACTTGACATGTCGGGAGACAAAAACTTTTCGAATGAAAAGCTCAACGACAACCTTGAGTCTGAACAGGCTGGCTCCCAGCAGTCATTTCAGATTCGTCCTCATTTAGATGAAAAGTATGTTCACAATATTTATTTCTGGTTTTAGATTTTTCACTTCAACTTTAATGGCCTAATGTTTATGCTGAAACACTCTGATGACCAAATTTTTTTCTGATGTATTGCTTTTAAACTGGTCCACAGGTTCCGACCACAAGCTGTCAAAGAGGTTGTTCAAAATGCTCTCTCAGAACACTTGAATGGTAAAGTTTATTCAAATGAAGATGTTGAATATCTCACTAAAAATATTGCATTTGATGTCCGGAATCAGGTGAAAGGTGATTAATTTAGGTCCACTTCATCTTGCAAATATTATTTTAGTGCATAGTTCATGTTTAATTTTCATACTTTTTTTACAGATATGAACTTCAGCAGGTACAAATTTGTAATCCAAATAATGTTAGGTGAGCAGCGTGGAGCAGGAGTCAAAATGGGTGCCCGCTGCATGTGGGACAGCGATGCAGATAGTTATGTCAGCGTTGAATATGAGAATGTAAGATAGTTTTTCTTATCCCTATAACTGTGTGGTTCAAGTTATTTTAGTAAGGAAGGGAGAGGGGGTCTAGAACTTGGGCGTATTTATTGTAGAGAAAGGTCTTAATTAGCTCATAAAAGAAAAGATTTAAAATGTCTCATATAATTGTAACACTTTGTGATTTGGTTCCAGGATTCCCTGTTCTGCGTCGCTGCGGTATTTGCTGTGTACACTTACTAGTTTAATGGTTTCGCGATTGAGCTTCTGGTCTTAGTTGATTGTCTGTGATAATGCAGCTTGAGTTTTGAACAGTTGTTATCTCTGTTCTCACCTTGACTGGTTTGTGTTAGTTTGAACAGTACTGATTATTTTAGTTAATGCTATTATTTTAATTTAAAGAGGCTCTATCCTCCACTTTCTTTGTAAATAATGAAATGACCAGAATTTTACCACAAAGCACGTTGTGCTGCTCTTTTAAAGCTTTTAAAATTCTTTTTAAAAAATCTCTAAGTGAGTTATTTTAAATTTATTGAGTGCTATATGTAAACTTTTGATTGAAACACTGAAGAACTCCTTAATTTTGTAAATCTTTGGATTACATTTTGTTTTTCTGGGTAAAAAAAGTTTTTTTTTCTTCAAAATAAAATTACTTTATAAGTGATCAAAATACTCTTAACAAATTTATTGTTCCCTTCTGAAAATGCCAAACACTCACATATTCAAATGTGTGCCACGTGGGTTTCTATTTTTTTTATTTTAATTGAGTTGTTAGAAAATGAAGTACATAATAATTCGACCGCACAAAAAGGGAGCAGGAGAAAGATGGTTGGGGAACACACAGAACAGAAGCTGTACATACATAGTCTTCGCGACGTCAAAATTAAGTCAGCGTGACAAATCTCCAATACTAGAGAAACTTGTCGACAGCACAAAAATGTTCTAATGATGCTTGGCCTCGCCTGCGAGCACGCTTGGTGCTTAGGGCTGATACGCGATTATGTTCGAATAGAACCGCCAAGACTAGTATGACACGGTACAAGACCGGCTTATCGAAATTCATTGAATGGATTTTATTGGCGTCAGGTCTGGGATCATGGTCAAGATTTATTTTCATGACGCTTGTTCACTCATTTGGAAATGTATACACCTTGATGTATATGTATTGTGTCAAAACTGTCCTCCCTCCTCATTGAAACTCTTTAAGGTGGTCCCACAATGTTCACTTCACGTCACGTCACGTCACGTCACGTCCTATCACTGCGTATATAAGCTACGCAGTGATAGGACGTGACGTGACGTGACGTGACGTGACGTGACGTGAAGTGACGTGAAGTGAACATTGTGGGACCACCTTTAGGTTGGCAGTAGGGAGCAACCTGGCGTAGAGCAGCGTAGAGCCAGTGTGGGCGTTTGTTTTCAGTACCGCAGATTTATAGTGGAAGCTGAACATTTTTCAATATTTTGTGTTAGACAGAGACGAATTGAAATATTTTTTGAGTTTCAATAGTGATGCTATTCTTCGGAAATTATTTTCTTCGGCTTAAATTTTCTAATCGAAGATTTTGTATGGTACGGTTGGTAATAGGCCGGCCATGAGAGAGGAAGGGCTAGGAGAGGTTATGGACGTGTGACAAGCTGTTTATTTTGATATTTAGTAGCTTAAACCCGTCTTTATTTCGGATCGATTAGGATTCTCTTTTAAAGTAAGTTAAAACTTTCTGTTGAAATATTGTATCATGTTTCATCTTTTGCTCGAAATAGACTCATTGTTGCGGTATATATGTATCGGCTGAGGTACCGTTCTTGTCTCACCGTCTCCAATCGTCGTCATTTTCATTTTCTTGACAGCTATAAACCATGTTAATACTATGTATTTGATTCTCGTTTAAGACACTCTGGCCTGTTGTGTCATTTTCTTACATTTCTTACGTGTTTACATTATGTCATTAAGCCGCCAATGATATGACCTGCTCCGCTGACGTTGCTTCTGTTTTTGCTAATTCTCCCCGTTTTTCCCTTGCTTTGCCAAAGATGCGAGGAAATCGCGCTAACCGTAGAGCTCGTGGGAGAGGAAGAGGTCGGGGTGGTAGAGGTCGGGGCAGAAGCAAGAAGTCCTCCAAGGTATGTAATCTGTCTCTTATCAACACATTATCTGTCATTGATCTTCTTGTGATACTAGGCTTTCATTATTGTTCTGATTCTATACAGGCACTTGAAAGCGATGAAGAAGAAATGCCAATGCCTTCGAGTGAGGAGGCTGTCGAAGAATCTAATGAACAAGTCATGGTTAAGCAGGAACAAGAACAACAGCAATGTTAGTGGATGATTATTTTCTTGTTTGGCAGATATGCCTAGGTCAAAATTCAATTTGTTGAGATATTTCTATTATCAAGTTGTGGTACTTGTTTCTACTTATGTGATGTGTGTTTTACCATTACCTATTTGATATTTGGTACATTTTCTCTATATTTCACTTTGCAGTGGACATGGAAGCTGACATATCTCTTTTAGAAGCTCCCACATTCACAACCATCAATAGAGGACCACCTGAACCAATGCTGCGTTTGAACTGGGACCATCGCGTCAATCTTGTTGGAGAAAAAGTCCTTAATCCAATGATTCATTGTTGTGATCAGTGTAACAAGCCTATTCTAATATATGGAAGAATGGTAAGAATGACCAATCTCCTTATAATGGGTTGCTTGCTCTAAACATCAATATTTATGCTTAATTTTTTTTCCAGATTCCTTGTAAACATGTATTTTGTCTAAAGTGTGCAAAACATGAGGAAAAGATCTGCCCACGCTGTAATGATAAGGTGCATCGAGTGGAACAAGTTGGACTGGGAACTGTTTTCATGTGTGTCCACGGCGGTACAAGATATGGTGTTGTCGGCTGCAGGCGAACTTATCTCTCTCAAAGGGACCTACTTGCTCATATCAATCATCGTCACACTGTTCAGTCTGCAGACTTGAGCAGTTCCCAGTTTAATTCCCACTTAAAGGAAACTTCTGCAATTGAGAAGATGGTGACTGGCTCTGCTTTAAGCTCTCACTCTGTACATCACTCTGTTTCTCATCCCGCCTCTCATCCTGTATCGCATTCTTCATCCCACTCTGTGCCTCATCCAACTTCCCATTCTGTCCCACATACATCTCACCCTCACGGCCCATCACACCCTCCCTCACATCCTCCCCCTCATCCTCCCCCTCATCCTCCCCCTCATCCTCCCTCTCACCCTCCTCACCCCTCTTCTCACTCCTCTCACCCCTCCTCCCACCCCTCCTCCCACCCCTCCTCTCACCTCTCCTCTCACCCCTCCTCTCACCCCTCCTCTCACCCTCCTCCTCACATGCCTTCTCACTCCCTGTCTCATCCCTCTTCTCACGCAATGCCTCACCCGTCAACTCATCCTGTGTCTCACCCTCCTCCTCATCCTCTCTCTCACCCATCCTCTCATTCTATTTCTCACCCGCCATCCCACTCAATTCCCCATTCAATCTCCCATTCTCATTCCTCTTCTCATTCACATTCATCTGTTCCTCCTCAATCAAGAGGGAAGAGTGACCCAAGAGGACATGTACGTTGTCTTATTTTATTTAAAAAAATTTGTTTAATGTATCTGTAAGTTCAATAATCTTACTAGGTTATTTCTTTGTCTGGCATTTAGGAGGTTAATCACCATCGTGGCCGTGGAGGTCCATCGCCACCACCACCTCCTCCGCCTCCTTACGCCCCCATGTCACATCGACCTCCGATGATGGTATCTTCAGGTGGATACCCAGCTCAACCACCTCCCACTCAGAACAGTATGCGGACTAACCTCATCACTGTGCCCATTCAAGATGTGGATATGCCAGCCACTACTTATCATCACCATTATTCGCAGCCACCGCCTCCGCAGTATACCCATTCTGCTTATGCAGTGCCTCCTCACCAACCCCCTCCACAGTACTATCCACCAGTGTCTTATGCGGGAGGACAGCCCCAATACGTTCCAGTAGTGACTCAAGGTGTTCCTCAGGGACCAGTGTCTCAAGTTCCTCAAGGTGTACCCCCTCAAGGGGTTCCTCCTGGAATGTCAGTGAGACCCATGCAATATCATGACACTCAGTATCGTCCTCCACCACATGCACAGCAATGGCAGCTGACATCAAATAACCCTCCCCCAACATTTTACCGGTAACAATGAGACTGTTCAGTTATGTAACTAATATGTAAGCTTGCATATTTTTTAAATTTCTGTTGTTTTTTCTGTTTCTTTTCTTTTTGTTTTTGTTTTGACAAGAGCATTGTATGTTGTTTTGGTTGTTTTTATTTACCATTACATTTGCTGTTTTTGGGATACTAAACAACATGGTTATTTATCAGTCCCTCTAGAGTGGTTGGTCACCAAAAACTAGTTGTGTCAAATTTCTACTTTAGCCAATGAGAGGTGAAACTGCACCTAATTTCATTCGTTGGTATGTTATTATGAAGTGGATGCTCAAACTCCACTCCAATGTTTTCAGGGTGTAAATAATACTTGACTGATGTTCCCTTGTGGAGAGCCATCTTGTACTTTTCTTATGTATTTAATTTCTTCTCCTATCTTTTTGTATGCAAGAAATATTTTATTCTATGTTACAACTTTGCATCAAAGTGAAGAATGTAGCTTGCTGTGCAGGTCACAGGCAATGGATATAGGCCAACCAGTTTTGAAGCTGGATGAAAATCTGATATTAATGCTTCTAGTTTTGAACTTTGGAATGTTATATTTCAGGTTCATTTTTTTCTTGAACCAACACTATGCCACAGTGCTTCTAGGTTTTGTAAGTTATATACTGTACATACCGGTATACTTTCAATACTGGTTTGTGAAAGTTCCTGAAGAGTTTTGGGTTGCTTTTGTCTTTGTTTTACTTTAACTTCTATAGTATGGAAATAGATAGGTCATGTTTATATCACAGTTATGTTCTCAAAATCTGCATAGGTCAGTATGATTGTTGCTCTCAACCCTCACCAGGCAGTTTTATTATTGCAAACATGCTGTAGATATTCATTCACAGTATGAAATTAATTTGGTATATGGGCAACCTTGATGACTCACCAGCATGAGATTGTGCAGGGACCTAGTACTTGAAAGTACATCTAGACATAGTGGGTGATCATTCAACATTTGATTACTTTTTTGTTTCCCCAGCCTTTCTTGTTGGAGGGTGTTAAAAGCTTTGCAATGAGTGGGCTGTCCTTGATTTACCTGTCTTTTGTTTGCTGATTGGCGCATTGTTAACAAGCACTGACAGCTCACTTATTGCAGATCTCTTGGAGGATGCTTACCAGATAAGTTATCTGTTGGTTATGGTTTACCCAATCATGCATCTTTTCCTTTGTATTTAAAATATTTAAAAATATTAATATAAAGATTGGCATTAGGAGAGGGTTGTTTTCAAAGTGAAAATATCTAATGAATTGTAGGCCGAATATATGTCAACAATGGTTGTTTGTGATTATTAAATCATTGATTGTTTTCTTTTTAATTATGTGTCTTATTTCTACCATTCAATATTGCTACCCAACCTTCTTTTACAGAAGTTGACTGTAAGTTGCTTTGCAAAATATTGAATACAGAAATTCATGAAGAGAGTTGTTAGGATCATGTTAAAGGAGTTCAAATTCACATTGACCTTTGAGAAATTATTTATTCATCTTGGTGTCATAAGTCTCTGATCTTATATAATGGGTTACCTAGAAGAAAATAGTTCACAATAAAAAATTTGTGTTAGTTGATTATTGATGCGGCTTTTTTCATAAGAGAAGGCTGGAGGCATAGAAATTTTATGGATTGAAGATAATTCAGATACTAAATTACAAAAAACATTCTGGTTCTAGTCCATACTGAGGAAATATAGGGTATGAGAGATGCAAAAATCAAAGTTATGATAATTAGTTTAAGATGACGGAAGCACACCAAATCCACCACATATTTAGAACAGCAACAGCACATATCTTCAATTCAACAAACCACATTTAACAACATATACATAATATAAAATTAACACATGCAATGCCTTGAAAATTAGGTGGTGCTGTAACAAACATTGGTTTCTTTACTTATGCTACTTCACAAAGTTAACTCTCAGGTATAAAACGTGAAAACTTCTATTCTCATTCTTCGATTCAAATATATATTTAACATCTTGCTGAAGTAACAGAGTCCTTAATAGAAATTAGGTTCCTAATCAAAGTGTGGTATATCATTTCTTACAGAAGAAAAAAATAACCAGTTCAAATCAAACCTACATTAAATTACAGTGCTAACTCTATACATACAAATACAAACATTTATCACAAAAATTTCCTTACAAGGAATGACTCAGTATAATGTCACTTTGCTCAGTCGATCCAGTCTTGATGGGAACATGTGACAGTACTGGCTATACATAGAAAGCCAAAGATCTGATACAGTTCAGTCTTTAACTTTCTCAATAATAGAAAATTTTAACTGCCAGAATCTGCTTCTCATTAAAAAAAAAAAAAAGAGGACAGAGACGAAAAATAACTACCTGAATTCACCACATGCTTTTAGTTGTAATGTCATGTTGAAGTTTGGGCCATTGAGTTACCAGATACATCTATGATTGCGGACTGCACAGTGGCAGTGGAAGGGATGGTGAACGGTGGAGTATGGTTGTGGGTTTCAGCAGAAGTTGTAGCTGCTGAGGGAATTGAAACAACAGTGCTACTGGGTGCAACATTTGTAGGGATGGGTGAAGTTGCCACTTTGGACCGATCCTTCTGAGATGGCCTTGGTATTCCAACAAGACTGGACATTGATGGATCAGTTTTACCTAATCGTTCATTTAGGGCCTTCAGAGCCATTAACCTGAAATTTAATAAGAACTTATTACATTGTAACTTAAAACTGAAAAGTAAAAAAAAAAATTCAGGTTAAGAAAATAAACTCAATAATTTTTACCTTCGTCTTTCCATATCATGAGGGTCAATACCCGGTAAAGTGACTGTAACTCCAGTAGGGGCTGCAGCCATGTCGAACTTTCGAACTGTCCGTCGACACAATCTTATCCGAACCAAAAAACTGTGGACTGTATTACTAAAGACTGCTATTGGAGGCTGAAGAACCGTAGGGAAGAAACTGCAAAAGTATTGAGAGAACGTGAGCATTTAAAAAAAGCTATATAAATACATTGTAATTGACATGGCGCAACATACTACATACCTTGCAAAGGTGAAATTGTCAGCCATGTCTCCTTTTGTGCCATTACTGTGCCACTGGTAAAATCTGAGGTAAGTCCAACTGACAAGAAGTCCAGATGCAAACATTGTAGGATATGTGCCTTCAAGTAAACCAACCAACCACAAGACTAAAGATGCCAGGAATACAGTTAATGGGATATTGCGGTTGGTCATTTTCCCCATAGGCGTCTTCAGAAGAATATGATCAGGCATTATCTGCTTAACTGCTACAGCCACTCCAGCAATGTAACCAGCCATTCCATGAATGTGTATATCAAAGAGGAGATTTGTATCTGATGTGCACATGTAGAGGAGTAAGTAGAATGATGCACTGATGATGGCAACTCCGAGGTTGACAATGCCAAAAAATGTAACCATTTCCATCGAACTCCATAGCGGTTCAATGAGTTTGCCACACAAACCAACTGTTACAATATCAACAAGAACTTCCCAAAAGTGCAGCTCTAAGAAGCAAAACGTGAATGCTGTCCATATCCAAAAGGCAGGGGGGAATATGTAACCAGGCCTGACACTTAAGACTTGCACAGCTTGTTCAGAAAATGATAAAAAATAACAGAACAACACAACAACGCTCATAACCTTAACAGGAGCACTAGTATTACCTAATAGAGCAGAAAACTGCTGCTGCAAGTAAGGTAAATTTTTGCTAAGAGTTCTCATAGTTGCCATTGTGAGGCTGATGTATGGGTTTCCCCATAGATTTATACTCCAAAATGAGATGACAACTCGGCTGGCAGCAGAAAGTCAAAGTTATTCAAACAAACAATGTGTACTTTGCAGATTTTCTCGAGAAAGACAGTTGAAATTTTCCCAAAGATGGCAGTTGCATCCAGTGTCAAAGTATCAACAAATTCAATGAAATACTGTCATCCGGTCACTTCGAATCAACTATGTCGTCGACTTGGCTAGAGGTTGTTCCGACTGATGAAGTGTCGGCTGCCTGCATACATGCATGCAATGCTGAACACGGCTACAAAAAGGTTTTCGTTTTTGGTTAGTTGCGTTCTATTAGGATTCTATTGGATGACCTGGAAAAACACCATCACAAGAAACCTTATTTACACGAAAATAGTGACTATTCGCCACACATAACGTCATGGCTTTACGTTTAGCTGAAACAAACTTATGGGTACGAATCTACCGCTCTTGCGTAATATTCCAAGCAATAATCGGTGGTTAATCCCCAAAAGATGTTTAGAGAAAAAGAAATAATTTCTGATGTTATAAATTTATTTATGCTATGAAGCGCTTCTAGATTTTTTTTTGCTGTCAGCGTACTCTTCTTGCACTTGAGTATTTCTTTGTGTTTTGTTTGGGAACCTGACATCGTCTGCTGAAGTGAATGCTGTAGCTTTTTTGAGTTGTTTGATAGTTTCTTTGAGAACATGATTTGCTTCTTCTGATAGTTAATCAAACTGACGATATACCAACTCTTTTAAGTATGACCGAGAAGCCATCCAAGAATTTGCTTCTGCGACTGAACCGAACTTCTGACTTTGAATTTCGTGGGATTCTTCAGGGCTTCTAAGTCTGGCCTAGCCTGCTTTGAATTATTTGAGGTTTGTTTCTATGTGATTTCTTACTCAGCTATATTCGCATGGTTTCCGTCCACAAATGGAACGGTCATATCGCTACAGAGGTCTCACATTCCTGTCTTTTTCGCGATTTACAGATTAAGTTGCCATGGCTAGTTTCTCTTCTGTCACTTTCATTTCAGTAACTTCCATTCATACAATGATACCCTGTGTCCTTCGAACTCTTAAAATACATTACCAATAAACGAGATCTAATCATTCTTGTGCACAGTTCAATTTTTTGTTTTGAATGTTTAGTAAATTGAACTTTTAATGAGCGTCATAGACATGGGTAAACGAAGTACTTACAAACCGATAATTCACATAACAAATTGAAAGATTTCATAAAATTTAATTCCATGGAAATTTTTGAATTTTTGTCTGTTATGCTAATTTCTAATTTGAACTGTTTTTATTCACAGGTTTATTTTGGAACTGAATTAACAATACAGAAAAATTGTGGTTAATTTGAATGAGTCGCTCATACCTCATGTGTATGTGATACGCTTATCTTATAGAACCAGTGAATCTATTTTGCGCATTGAAGAATCAGTTCCATTGTTGGTGTCCCCTTTAAGGAAGTAAACCCCTGACACGTACCTTGACCAAGGTAAGTGATTGCTGTTTTGGTCTCTTTCGTCTTTATAGAACTTCTATATAAACTCTGCTGAGCTGTGATTAATTTATAGTCGGCCTGATCTCTCTTTCCAAAATGAGGAAACTAAAAACAGAAGTTAAAATGCATCCTGCAAATAATTAATTTTTGGACGTTCCATATAGCGTACATTTTATTCCCATGAATTATTTTGTTGGTGTAATAGAAATTTTATATATATGATGGGTTGTTCATGTATTTTCATTTTTTATGTCAGATCACAAGGGTGTATGGTGTAAGGGTGTATGGAAAAGAAATTCAAAATCAGCAACTTTTTTCAGAGGAAAGTAAGGAACAGTCCCTCATGCATTTGTTGAAAAAGGAAACATTTCTTTTTGCACCAAGTATGTTTATCTGTCTCCTGAACTTTTTCTGTTTAATATGATGTTCACATCTGCATCTGTTTGTATATGAAAGCAAAGAAAACGTTTATGATGAGGAGTTAAAATGTTGCCAGTTCAACAATGATGAAGGACATGCAAAGAGACCTCATGAAGCAAGTGCGTCCCCTGTTACCTTGTTCATTTAGACGCTACTGTGACGATTTATTTATCCGTCCCTCCGGTTTCCTCTCTCTTACGTTCCTGAGCTGGGGGCACCTCTGGTTGGGACTCTAGGGTCTATCAGGGGAGAGAGAGAGAGAGAGAGAGCTAATCTGCACACATGAGTCTGTGATTGGACAATGGCTGCCGTGCCGTGCCGAGTCGCGTTTTGCTTCTCTCTTCCCCTTGAGTCTCTCTAGACGCGCTACGCGCTGCGCGGCGCGCGCTGCCTAGCCCAGAGCATGCTGTGAGCCATGGAGGACTTTGGCTTAAAGAGGAAAAGCAAGACGACAGTGGTGGAACAGAACAAAACCTCATTTGTTTTCTATCCCTTCCACTCCCAGCAGCCGACATGGGAGTGGAAGGGGTAGAAAACAAATGAGGTTTTCTTATGTTCCACCACTGTCTTCTTGCTCTTCCTCTTTAAGCCAAAGTCCTCCATGCTCGGCCGTGTCGAGTGACGGGTGGTGACGGGATGGTCTAGTGTCTAAAGTACGCTACGCGACGCTACTCCGCGTTCATGGCCGACAGTTCGAGCTTGCGGGAGGCATGGCTCACTCGCCTGGGTTGGAGGGCTCTGAGCCTGAGCCCAGGATGCTGGGAGGAGGAATCATCTTTAAGTATCCACAATTGACAGTATTTCATTGTTATTGTTATTGTTATTATTTTCATTGTTTGTGGGTTTCGGTATGTGTGTCTGCCTCCAAGGCAGATCGCCACAAGTCGTGAACACGTCTTTTCGTTGGTGTATTTGAGTGGTGAATGTTGTAGCTGTTTACCTCTGCGGCGGGGCGGGGCGGGGCGGGGTGACGTTGCACTGACACGTAATAATTGACGTCAACATAACATAGCTTAGCTCCTCAAACCGAACTGACAAGCGCTTGATGTGCGGCGAGCCAGGTGATTCTTGGCACAGCCTACATGGCCAGTGCGTGTTATTGTGGTGGCGAGAGCTCGGCACACTTTCATACGCGAGCGTGGCGTGGCGTGGCGTGGCGTGGCGTGGCGAGTATTGTACAATCGTGCTGGCACACCTTGGTCTGGCAGAGGGTGAGACGGGGTGGGGGTGGGGTGGCTGGCTGAGAGCCGAAACCAAACTTAACAAACGTCGACTGAGAGGGTGACATCTCTTCCTGTTGGGTTGGCAAACGTGGCTCCGAGGCGGGACGAGGAAAGAGGGCTGAATGAGATGGGCAATAAGTTATTATTTGAGCGAAGGGCCAAACCCGAAGCTTGGCATTGACCGCGAAACCGCGCCGTGCTCTCCGGGGGTGGTCCTGTTAGGCCCGGCCGGGCGCTTCCGTCGGATTAGGGGTCGTCCACATATTACGTAACGTCATTTAAGGGGGGAAAGGAGGTTCGGTCCATTACGTGGGGTCGCGAAGACAAATTACATGCCGGGAGGGGGAGGGGGGGGGAGAGTCAAAAATGTCCAAAAAAATGCCCTTGCATAATTTGTGGACGACCCCTTACGAGACCCCTTGCGCTGCCCTTACGACCTTACGACGCACAGTCAAGCAACGCAAAAGCAGGGCGGCCAGCGGCCAGCACGGGACCCGACCCGAGCTTGCCAGTTTTGACTGCTCTATTCGTTCGGGGCGGGAGGGCGGGCGCGTCACCCTGCTGACCGATCTAACGTCATCGAGTGACGTCTCAGCCAAGTCATACGACGCGACAAACGACGTCATACCCGCCCCGCGCTCTTGAAGTATAGCCTACGACAGTCTGGCACGAAAATAAACACCAGGAGCGAGTGTACACCTATGTACCTACTGCTACTGTAGTATACAGTCCCTCTCGGCCGAGCTCTCGGCCGAGCTCTCGGCTCTTTGTTGGTTCCATCTGAGCGGCTCTTGCACGCTTTGATCACTAGCCAAATGAATCATGACCGCGGCTGACTGCGACAAGTGGAGGGAGTGTTGCTGGGGTGGAAGGAGGGGAAGGGGTTGGTTTCGGGGGGTTTCGGGGATAGTGGTGAGGGGTGGGGGGAGGGGGGGAGAGGTCTTCCCTGTGCCCTGGCAGGGCAGGGCAGGGCAGTATATAGGTCAAGGCAGAGGAAGGGAAGGGCGAATAGCTCTGGGCGTGTCTGTGATGCACTTATTTACCCGGACCTCGCTCGCCAAGGAAGAAAGTGGACAAATTAGTGGAGATGGCGAGAAACGAGCGAATGTCTCCGCCGCGAGCAAATTTCTGTACGGTATCTGATTTGGTGCCCATGCATTCTAACTTTTGTTTTTACTGATTATGCGATCCTACTTATTTCACGGCTTCGATGCGACTTCCCCTCTCAACCCAGTCCGTCATTTGGTTTCTCATCACGGTCGTCCTGATGGGGGAGGGTGTTGTTGCCTGCCTCCCCTACCTTTTAGCCCCTCGTTGCCCAGCCCTGGCACGTTCCACTCGCAGTGCATGATGAGCAGGAGGCTGATCGCGGCGGGCGACTGACAGCGAGGCTCTGAGTGGAGAGAGCAGCTTGCGTCATGTGAGCCCAGCCCATCCAACCTCCTAGGGGACGTTCATAAACTACGTTGCCAAATTTAAGCTAATTTTCGACACGCTGCCCACTCCCGCCCCCTCTTTTCTGCGACCGATCCAACCGGTGCTGCACACAGAAAACCCAAAACCCAGAATCTGGGGCAACTCAACCCAGAAACCAAGGGTAAAAAAAGTATTTTTGGAGGTGATTTTGAGACCTATTCTAAAACGTGTTTCGAAGCTTCCTTATCATTTTGCAACAGGTCTCAAAATCAACTCAAAAATAATTTTTGTTACCCTTCGTTTTTGGGTTGAGTTGCCCCAGATTCTGGGTTTTGGTTTTTCTGTGCACAGCACTGGGTATGTACAGGTCCCACATGGCTTTCGAGTTGAAAATAAAAAATATAACCTAACCTTACAGTGTATTTGGGGTAGGACCCTGGCATTACCCCCCCCCCCCCCCCCCCCCCCCCCCCCCCCCCCCCGTCCCCCTTTCTCTCTCTCTCTTTCTCCCCTACATCAGTCACCTAGTCTGTGAACGGCCCGATAGGATAGAAAACGAGCAACGTGCGGGTCGAGCTAGCTCGCCGCGTCTCACTCGCTCTGCGCGCATCGCATCGCTCTGTCTCACTCTGCCCGACTCTCTCGCACTGTCCAGCGGGAGGGAGGGAGAGCGGCGCTAATTGCAGGAGGTATGTCACCGCTACCGTGGCACGTCGCGTCATGGCGCGGCCTGGTAGAGAGAGAGAGAGAGAGAGAGAGAGAGAGAGAGAGAGAGAGAGAGAGAGAGAGAGAGAGAG
>CABIKL010000900.1:0-18226 GCA_902196195.1 Aptinothrips rufus | reverse complement strand
TTTGAATAGAATAGAATTCGATCTTTCTTTTTACTTTGAAAGTTATCAGTGCACTGGAAATGTCCAAAGTATGTGCAACAAACAACAAAAGTTGTGTAAAATGTTGTACCTTCCAGCAAAAACAATGAACGTTAGGGGTGCAAAGTAAAATAAACCAATACATTAAGAATGCAATATGAGTATTTAATATCAATATGAATATGAGTGCATCTATTGAGATGACTCAAATACTAAATTGATCCACTTTCATACATTCCCTGAAACTTGTACATTGGGAATGTTTATTTTCAATATTTCATAAGTTATATGTCCTAATTTGATATTTTTAATCATCACCAAAAGAAAAAGAAGCATTGAAATCAAATGTGCCCCTGAAGACAGTATAGATATTTTGGCAACATTTCCAAAAATCATAAAAAATGGAATAGATAATCAGCAGCAAAAACAACAGAGTCCAAATGAAATTTTCCTATGATAGGGAAGCATCACTGTATCTTAAAAATAATTAACAGTTTAGAAAATCTATCAGTTCAGTGAAAACAACAGAGAATGTAAATAATATTGGACATGATTTGCTACAACATGGAAAAATGTCATGAAAAATACAAAATATATGCTAAATATGATAATAATGAATGTGTCATAAATCTTTACCATTCCCATCTCATTAACAATTTCTAAGTCCCTGAGTTCTTTTCACTGGCGCAGTGTGCTTTTAATTTCATTGCAAAGCATGGATCCAATTACCATCTTTTCACAATTAACACACAAACTAAGCTTACAGTCTTGGATCTTCACAGTAATTAAAACTAATGACTGAGAAGAAAGTGTTTGCCCAGCAAATCTGAAAAGAGCAAGCCAGATTAGTTTGAGAAAAAAATATGATGGCTTTTCAAATTCAGTATCCTATCTCTTTCACCTTAAACTAACATTTCAGAATATCAAATAATTGAGATATGTCAGAATAATCATTACAGTTTAAAAGAAAAAGAAAAATAGAAGAAAAAAGAGACTCAACATTTACCTCAGTATCTTAGAATCTGCAGAGGGAATGGATGCAACATTTGCCGACTCATAAACTCTCTGAGTGATAACCCTTGGATCAATGCAAGAAGGTGATGGCTGAAAATCTACAGCGTGTTCATTCATTCCTCGTAGTTTTCCTGATACCACAAGATTAGCAGTCAGGAACAGTTCATACTTTTTTTCTTTTTGGCGCAAATTTACTTTGTACTTTAAAACTTACCTTGCTCAGAAAGGAATAGAAAGTCTGGCATGGTCACAGCCCTCAAGAGCTCTCCCACACTTGGTTTTATTGAAACTGAGCTTTTGCAGTTTTCATCGTCTATGGTCCAATTGATATCAAACAAAGCTGGCTGAGTTGAGTCATTCCAGTCGATCCCAACAGTACCCGACACAGTACTTCCCATGCTGAGTATCCCAACAGGGGCGAATTCATGGACAGACAAGCCACTGGGCAGATTCTGATAGACAAAAAATAGGCAATAGATAAGTAAAGAAAGACAAATTTCTATCAGATAAGAAACTGCATCATACAGAAATTTATCATGAAATGTGCATGTACATAAATACGACTAATCTATATTTAAGGAAATAAACTTACCTTCAAGCCCATTTTCAAATCACAAACATCATCTTGTCCTTGGTTAGAGAAGCTTAATTCAATGGACGTCATTTTAGGAGAAAAAAGATGAGGAGATCTTGTGAACCTGTATGATATTACCAGACCTCTCCCAGTCACCTTGTTAACAAGCTCCTGGCTTCGCAATGCAAGGAAGCTGGGACTGGCAGCCTGAATGATCATCATGACATTAATAGTAGCTCAAAAATACAAATGAAATGACAACAATTACTTGAAAAATATGGCAACCACACATACCTGAATACCACCAGAAGATGATGAAGCAGCATTCATAGATGTGCTTGGAGTCAGAAAGCCACCAAGAGATGGGGTCATTATAGGCACAGCTGGGGCAACTGCAGATGAATGACATAATACAATATTCCAGTTTGAAAAGTATGCTAGGCAGTTCACAGTAAATTTTAAGCTAATTATACTACATTACTACATGCTCATCAAGGCTGAATACGTACAATTATCTAGCTCCAATAACAAATCAAGATTACTTCTTTCACTTTTCTTTTGAGATGAGTTTTGTTTTCCATGCTTAGCCTTGAGCTTCAACTTCTTCTGACCACTCAAGGAATCACTATCACTATCACTCTGATGATTTTTGTGATCTTTACGAGAGCTAGAAGCTGATTCAGAATCACCGCTACCAGATAATGATTCTCCACTTTCTGATATCGATACTGATTTCTTAACAACTCTGGTTGTGTTTCTGGGTCTTTGCACCACCTCCTGATTCAAAGCAGAACCAAATAAGTTGGAAGAGAAATAGAAGTAGAGCAATAACAGTGAACAGAAAGAGATTTACCTCAGAAGAAGTATCGGCACTCGTGCTACTGCTACTACTGCTGCTAGTGTTGCTGCTGTCAGAGTCCTCACTACTGCTAGAACTGTCACTGCTGGTGTCGTCACTTGAACTATCATCATCACTGTCACTTATATCATCTTCACTCTCTGCTCGAAATAAAATAAAAAGCAAGTCATTCTCTGTAAGTTTTCATTTCCACTATGTTTTTGTTCTATTACATACCATCAGCAGGGGAGCTATCAGAGTTATAAAAGGCATCCCCACCCCTTCTTTTAACTTCCTTTGTTCTCTCAGACCAATCTGGAGGAACAATAACACCCCGGTTGGACTCTGGAGCAACCTCTGGGAATGGTGGAAGGTCATGGTAACCAACAGCTCGTGTGTTGATATAGTGAGACAGCGAGCCCAATTGGAACTGTTCCCTGTCTAAAAAAGAAAGTGCAGCTGTTAGAAAACAAAAACAAAACAAAACAAAAAAAAAACTTAAAAAACCAAAACAGAATAAAAGTTCCAGAATCAAGGTTAGCTGACATACCTTTGAACTGTGACTCTGAGACAGGTGCAGGCTTTGTAGCCAAGAACATCTTTTTGGCACTTTTTGCAAGTTTTGAGTTTTCATTTGATGGAAAGACAAACTGTTTCAAAAATCTTGCTCGATCTCGAATATCATAACTGGGGTCATAACGAGCTAAATTGAGCACATATTGGCAGAGGAGTTTTGTCTGTTTTGGGTTCACCAAATACAACTTGACTGCAAGGTTCAGAGTCTGAAGTTTCACTTGATCTTCCTGAATGGAAGGGAAACAGGATATAATAGGCAAAAATATAACCATAAAGAGGGAAGAGTTTAATAAAATCAAGGCGATAATATTTTAAAATGTCAATACCTCATTTATAAAATTTTTTGCCATTTTCCTCAAGACATCTGGAGCAATGCGAGGAACCCGATCTGAGTACTCTCCCAAGAGCCAAAGGATTGACGCTCGAGCAGCAGGTACACTTATATTGTCCACAAGTTTTGCCATGTGCGTAATGATATCCTTATGTTCTGCTGGCTGGGTTTGCAGAAGTTTCTTAATGACAACAACACTTTCTCCCACAACAGCCTCTGTAAGATTATTATATAATAAAAAGTAAGTAGAAATAGACACAGTTTTTACTCTCATCCACTAAGTTGTCAGTATGAAGTATAAGACAACATATGGTCTCACCATCTCTGTTAGAAAGGAGGGAGACCAGTCCATTCAGACAAGTGTCAGTTACTTCCTTTATGTTTGCTGCACATCTGTAGAGGAACGATTGGAAGCGGAGTTACCTTCAATAGCTATAAACGACAAGAACCCAATAGATGCATATAATTAAGCAGTACCTCCCGATAGCCTGAATAGTGGCAGTCACAAATTCTTTGTCATTGCTACTGATGTAAGTTTGAAATTCACGGAGAATCACTGAAATACTTGTCTCAGTAGCAAGAGTTGTGAGTATTTCTAGTTTTAGCAATTTTATGTGAGTAGCATCACTTGTCCTCACAAAAAAGCTTTTAAGGAATGGTTCAAACATACCCTGGAAGGTAAGTTTAAATGAGAGTATAATCAAAACATTAAATCAAAAGAGACATCTCCAATTCATACATAACAATGGGGCTAGTATGCACCTTCCGTTGAGTTGACATGGATGCAATACAATTTAAAACAACTGACTGAACTTCGCGGTGAGAACGAAGGAGACGGATCAATGCTTTGGCCACAAAAATTACTTCTGATCGAGGGGCTAAATGATGATACATTTGTGCCACTCCCATTACCACCTGAAAGAAACAAGTTTTAAAATACAAACACAACAAAGTGAGAATAAAATGGAATACGTAGTTGTAAAATTATTGCAACTGACTGAGGCATTTCTACTCTGCAGTAAAGGTCTTGCATTACGCAACAGAAGTCGATGATCAGGATCCAGAGAGTAGGTCTTCTTGACTTTTTGGCCAGATTTTTGTTTTTGTTTGGTTTGTTTGCCTCCATCGCTGTCCGAAAGATGTAAGTCATCGTCATCGAGAGCGTTGTCTTCATTCTCATTCTCAGGGTCCTAACGAAATAGTTACAAAAATTTCTTACATATTCTTCTAATAAAAATATAACAAAATAAATTTTGTACAGTTATCTATCCCATCTTACCTCAAGATTTGGATCCGTGAACTGAGTCCGGGCATACCGAGTGAGCATATTAATTATAACTACCTGACCCCATTCATCAACATCTACGAGTAAATCACACAATTTACGATAATTTTTATGAATCAGATCAATGCGCTCTGGGCATACCTGAAAGACAGATGATTATTAGAAGCTTAATAAGGATTAAAAATGATCAAAAAAAGTATTAACATTTTTAATTTACAAATTAGGACTTAGCCCCACCTCTTCAAAAGCCATGACTGCTGATCCAACAACTAGAGTTGTTTTGTCAGAAAGAAGCTTTTCAATTACATGAACTAATTCCTCTTTCTGTTCTGGATCAAGACTAAAACAGGGGGAAAAATAATGTCAGTACTTATAAAAAATGCACTCTGGATTTTGAAATAGAATGTTGGATTTTTATTTATAAACCTGTAAAGTTTAGGAATAGCATGTGCAGCAGTCTTCCTAACATAAGCTGACATGTCAGATGCAGAATCCTTGATGGCAAGCATTACTATTGGCACAATCATAGTAACCCGGATGCTTGATAATACACGCAATGCACTGGCTCGAATGAGTTGATTAGGGTCCTTACAGAGGAAAAAGAGCACTTAGTTTTCAGTATAGTTGCTGATTGACTACTTCACTCACAATCATACATTGGTAGTTACCTTCAGTGCTCTCTGAAAAGTGGATATCGATAAAAGAGCAAGGTCTTGTTGTTCTTCGGCATACCTAACAAGGTACACATAAACTAATTTTTTCACTTCGATGTTCTTAGATACAACATTTTTGACAACAGCTGGGAACAAGTCTGAAGCGTCCCTCCCTTTTGCAACCATCTGCAACATTACGAAATAGAGAACCCTCATAGATATAAACTTATTGATAAAAATGCGCCAGGTATTGCAACTACCAACCCCAATTATCCGTTTCATAGCTTCCAGTTTGAGGCCATCTTTGCTGCTATCCAACATTTGCTTCAGGTCATCATGCCTGAAAAAGAAAGCAATCGTGTACAACCATGAATTACTTATGTACTAGAAATGATAAATAGTGCAACAATTTTTAACATAAATCCAAGAGAGATAACATACTTCTTGTAGTCTGAATGAAAAAATCCACCTGATGCAGGATCTGTGGCCAGTTCTGCTTCCACAGTAGAGGCAGGGCGGTCATTATTGTATGACCCGTTGTTAGACATGTTTGGAATAACTGTGAAATAAATTTGTATCAAATTTCTCCTACATAAACTACACGTTTCAAATTTGTTGTGTGGGGAAGAAACACTTCAAACTTTACTTATGATATTTATACAGAAATGACAATCGCAGGAAGAGGTATGATGTTAAGTATGTAACACATTGATGAGGTTATAAACAATTCGTGCGTTCAAATTTGGATGAGGAAACGAATAGAGGATCATAGCAAGAAAACATCACTAATCCGCTAATGCAGAACGAGAAGCAATGAAAGTATACAACCCTGGATACCAGATACGAAGATTACTATTAACGTATTGGCTGACAGAACTGTCAAAGAATAGCAAAGTCGTAATCTGCATCCTTTCATATGTCTATTGGTCGAAACCAATGTAGGTTCACTACCTTACTTCCAGCACGAAAGGGTCTTCGGTAGTACAGAACAAAACACAATTTACATCATAACATAACCATATCATAACGTAATCACCTGCCCGGCTGCGAGAGAACCTCTGGTTCGCCTATTCGCAGTTCGAACAGACAAATCTTTGTTGGTCCTCTTTTGGTCAGCTTGGGCTGGCTTGGGCTTGGAGGTCGTTTTCACGTGACGTGGACAAAAAAGAGGACTTTTCATCAGTTTCTAACTCCTTGTTGCCGCTCACAGCGTATTTATGAACTGATGCATCCTGTCATCTATTTATCTTAGCTATCTTCAATTTTTGTTGCGGCTTGTCCCTGAAAATGGACGGTTTGAAAGGTGGGTTAAATCGCCGCTGTCGTTTCGTCGAAAGATTTAATTCCACCGGCGCGCTATTTCTTCTCGCGCTCTTCGTACAGCGACAGTCTAATCTAAGCTGTCAGTCGTCGTACTGTGTCGTACTTACTCGAGTCTGCAAAGGTTTCATGAGCTGCCGTGGTGCTTGAGGGGAATACATTTTGACATAACCTCACTGCCAGGTGGTCGGGTCGGGTCGGGACGGGACACCGCTCCACGAGCCGACGGCATTGCGGTTGAATCAGCAGATTAATCGCGAATTTGTACTTAGTTTAATTATGTGTCATATGCTCTAATTCATATCAGTGATACCTTAATTTCTGTGTTATTGTGAACTTAAAGTGATGGCATATTCTTGTTTTGGGTTATTGGGAATGTTATGATTATTCGACCATTTGTTCCGAAATTATACAACTATTCGCGTTTACTGTCATACTTGTTAATTAGCATGCACCTGAACACCTGCTTGGCAGTCATCAATAATCATTTCTTTAAACTCTTTAACTTCCTATCTGCTGATTTGTGACCTCTCATTTATGGTTATATGTTTCTGTTAACTTTGACTTTTACAGAGGCTGCTGTCCATTTCACACATTACCTGTGTGCTTCTCAGTATATCACTGAAAATACACCATCAATTAGTCGGGAGCAACTGAGAAGTGTCTTCAATGAAATGTACCAACCACAGTACAGTGTACGATGCTTAGAACCACAGAATTTAGTCTCTTCGCTTGCCAAGACTGGATTGTTGGAAAAACCATCAGGCGACGGGAACTCTGATATAAATTTCAAATGGTCTCGTATTCAAAATCAAGGTTTCCGTGTTGGTGAGTTTTTGATTATCTATCATTTGGATTTTTCATTGAGTATAATTCAAGAGTGCATGGAAATGTTGATGAGTGACATGTCTCTATGCTTATCAAATAGATTACTGTATATCCTATTTTTAATTGCACTACATATCCTCAGTAGTGTTAACGGTTCTTGTTCCTCTTCAGGCCAGCTCCCCAACAAGCTTCCAACACATTTAACAAAGCCAAAGCAGAGAGTGATTATTAATCCAAGATACTCACTAGAACGAGGCAATATGCAGCGGCCAGATGGAGTCTCAAATGAGAAGTGTGATTTGTGTAATGTACCTTTGACACCTGAAACTGTAGAGGAACATCGAAGTACTGAACTTCACACATTGCGTGTGACCTATCGTCAGAACAGGTGTGTACTGATGTTTCATATTTCCTTTTCATGCCTGGCTTTCAAAAATTATTTTATGTTCTTTCATGAAACTGTTTCTACATGCAGAAAAGAATTCGATGCTGTAAAACACCTTATGGATGTGAGGATTATTGGGCAAGAGCAACAGAAGGGAGAGAGATCGTTGAAAGTCTCATGTCGCGTTGGTGTCAAATATGAAGTTGGTGTTGAGTTTGTCAACCGTCTGGATGAAAGAGAACTATCTCTTGAAAAGATTATAGAACTTATTCCGCATAAAGATGTGGAACTGGACAACGTTGATCACCTGGAGATTGCAGCAGGTTTGTTTCCTAATTTCTATTGAAAAGATTTTTAGCCAATGTGACACAATCTTCTCATCTTTTATGTTTTGTTCGTTTTCATAGGGGAGATTCAAATATTTACAATAAAAGCTAAATTTTCTGCTAGAGGTGCTGTTCTCTACCCTCTTATTTTTAAAATTATTCCCTCTGGTGCAAACAAAGCTGAATATTACTTGAAGGACATTGTAAGTATTGTGTTCACAATAGTTTATACTTTGTCTCTGAGTAATATTTCAATTTTCTAGTCTTGGAAATTTTGGCATTTTTATGATTTTTAGATATCACAATTACACAGAATTGTTTTCATTATTGTTCCAGCTACGGAGCATTACGTAATTAGGATGGAAATTATACTTCTTTTCATTAAATATCTTTCTTTACGTTGTGTAACTTTTAGGAACTTCTCACTCAGTCAGAGCTTATGGATGAATTGGCCCCATCCCAACCCTATCGTGCTCCTTTGGGACCACTTCTCAAAGTTCGAAATGCTCCCAAATTATCAGGAAAGCCACTTGATAGGTTTGTGCTTCATTGATCCTTACCCAATAACATTCTTCATCGTCACTGGTTTATTCTTTTTATGTTTTCAGTACATTGTACTCTTATTATATTTCAGATCTTCTCAGGGAATAGTTTCAGCTAATAAGTTACTAAAAATGAAATTTGAAATTCCCTCTCCCATACTTCGTTTTCTTAATCATGGGTTTAAACCCCATGAGAACATGTCTGATGGGGAACGAAAAGCGTTGGATGCAGTTCTGTAAGTTTTGTTCTGAAGGAACTACCTTGCTGAACTTGGATCATGTATCCTTCTCTGAGATAATTTTATCATAATATATCCTCTCTTTTAATTCTTTTGTTGCTATGTAATTCTGCAGATCTATTCTTCCAAAGGGAGAAAACATTAGAGATTCACTATCTAAAGAGAATTATGGACAACTCCTAGAACTTCTCTTGTTCATTGAAGAACATCAAATGACACAAGACATTCACAATTATGATATGCATGATGCCATTTTAGAGAAGGACAGAGATGGAGGCTTGTGGCTTAAGGTAGCCATCTACTTAATTTTCTGTTTCTAAGTATCCTTTCTGTTATATTCATGTTTTTTTTTTTTTTTTTTTTTTTTTATGAGCTTCCACCTCATTTTCATATGATGTAAATGGTATTGCAGGTTCCGGGCCTTGTGGACAAACGTCCATCACTCCTTATAAATGACACTGTTATTGTTAACTTTGCTAAAGATCGATCTCTTTCATATGAAGGCTACATTCACAGGATAGTGGATGGCAGAGTTTTATTAGATTTTCATAACAAGTATGTCATATATCTTATGGCTTACTTGCTTTTGTATATGATACATTACATTTAAGTTAAATATAGTTTTACTCTTGAAAACAATAATCCTTTATTTTAAATTTGCAGTTTTATGAGGAAGTATAATGGGCAGAAGCTAGAAGTTGAATTTACAATCAACAGAGGTACTTTGAAAAGCATGCATAGAGCCTTGTTTATGATTACTAATGACCATGCACAGTCTCTTCTCTTCCCTGAAACAGAGAGCAGACCATCTCACCAGCCGCCTCTCAAGTGAGTGCCAAGGACTTCCTCGTTGTTTTCTTATTGAAGAAAAATTCAGAAACAGATGCTGTTTTCTGAGCAAGAAGAGTTCTCAATATTGTAAAGAGTGTGACAAGATTATGTTTGGCATTGTTGCAGACCCTGGTTCAACCAGGCAATTGAGAAAAATCCTCAACAACAGTCAGCAATCCGGAACATTGCGTACAACTCTTCACAAAACTCCCCTTATCTGGTGTTTGGCCCCCCAGGCACCGGGAAAACCGTTACGCTTGTTGAAGCAATAATGCAGGTAAGTTTCCAACTCATCCATTTTAGCTAGTATTGAGTTGTATTGGGAACGAAAGGAGAACATGTAAACATTTATATATTATTTTTTCTTTTTCAGCTTTGGGACCCGAGAGGCAAAAAAACTCGCATATTGGTGTGTACTCCATCCAACGCTGCTGCAGATGAGATAACATCACGTTTGCTACAAATGGCCCCCAAGGCTTTAGTTAAATCTACGGAAGTAAAGAACCATATCATGCGGATGTGTGCCATGTCTCGTGGATTTGAACAAATGCCTAAGCTTATTCAAGATGCAGGGATTACTAATCATGATCCCAGAGATGGACTTGTCTTTATTCCTCCCAAAAAAGCTTTAATGTCTTATGACATTGTGATTACTACATTTTCTTCGTCATCAAAGTATGCTCTTCACATCCTTTCTGGCATATGTATGAGTAAAGACATTTCTGCTATTCTGACACAAAATCTGTAATCATGTTTCAGGTTGCTCTTAGCAGACATTCCCTCTGGTCATTTCACCCATATTTTCATGGATGAAGTGGGACAGGCCCTAGAACCAGAAGCCTTAATACCTTTAGCGGGTTTGGCAACAAGTCCTAACCATCCAGGCAAGTTCCAGAGTCGGATTATCATGGCCGGAGATCCTAAACAACTTGGTCCCATTCTGCAGTCTCCAATAGCTGCCACATTCGGACTTGGTAAGACTTCATTGAATCTCATTATTGTAATAGTCTCCTACTTTTTTCTTCTTTTTCTTTTTGGAATATGATTCTTGTTTTTTGCTTCACAGATAAGTCAATGCTTGAGCGGCTTATGTCCATGCCATTGTATTCAAAAAAATTTGAAACCAATCAGTATGATCCAAATGTTCTGACAAAACTTGTTCTGAATTATCGTTCCCATCCGTCTCTTCTTAAAGTTTCAAATGACCTATTCTATGATGGTGAGCTTAAGGTAATAAACATGCATGTTCTTCCATATTATCTTGTTACTTTTGTTTTATTGTGGTTTCGCCTCATGTGCTCCTTTTTCAATTGAGCCCTTTAACCCTTTGATTAATAGTTATAAACTTCTGTTGACTGTTCCAGGCCATTGGGAATCCCGATGTTATAAATGCTGCTTGCATGTGGCGTGGATTGAAGAAGAACAATTTCCCATTAATCTTCCATGGTGTGGAGGGTGTAGATGAACGGGAAGGAAATTCCCCAAGGTATGATAATATTTTAAAATTCTTTGAAATTAATTTCTCTTTGTAAAATTAAATCTTAGTATTTTTTTATTTTTAATTGTTGTACTAGACTTTTGAGAACTATTTTCTTTACTTTTATCAGATTGCATGCAAGAGGTATTGAAAACTTGTTTGGTGCAATACTAATGTGTTTAAAGGGAAACAGAAATATCCAAAACAGAAGTTCTTGTCCATTCTTTGGAAAATACTAATGAATGGTCTTAATGATGAATCTTGTACTTTCAGCTTCTTCAACCGTCAAGAAATAGAAATAGTAACTGACTATATTAAAAAGATTGAAGCAGATAACATTGCAGTTGGGAAAGAAATAGGAGTTGTAACTCCTTACAACATGCAGGTACAGATAATGTGTTTTATTGGACATTCTTATGTTGCATTTTTAAAATGAGATTTGATTTGGCTTAAATTTTTCTGATCTTACAGGTGAAAAAGATCAAGAGAGCTTGTGAGCTTATGAGATTATCAGACATAGATGTCGGCTCTGTTGAACAATTTCAAGGTCAAGAGCGTAAGGTGATCATTATTAGTACTGTGAGGAGCCGTTTCAAATTTGTGGGATTTGATTACATGTTTCAACTTGGCTTTCTCAAGAATCCAAAGGTTAGTTGTTACAATTCACTTTTTGTCACATTCAATGTCAATGACTGAAATTTATCTTAATCAATTTTTTTAGAAGATTTTGTGTAGCTATGTCAGAATTACAGCACATTGTTGCCCAGAAGATGTCTGGATGTGTGAGAGATATGTATCTTTCATTTCGACCACTCAATTAAAGATTGCTCTTTGTTGCAGAGATTCAATGTTGCTGTTACAAGAGCAAGATCTCTTCTTATTGTCGTAGGAAATCCCAAAGTATTGCAACATGATAAATGTTGGCGAACACTTTTAGAGCATTGTTGCAATAATGATTCCTATTCAGGCATACCCTTTGATTTTGAACCCATGGACTGTAATAAGGGAACATCACTGATTCAAAATGGCACACTTGTACATTAGTGTTTTCGATGGGGGCAATCTGAGTGATTGAAGGTATTTCATCTTCCTCTTATCCTGTCTTAAAGAAGCAGATTTTTATCTGTGATTTTCTTATAAGCTTCATAAAGTTGTTATTACTGGCTCCGTACTTCGCTGCTTTGCTGATAAGAAAAATACTGCAGACATTGTCAAGTATTAGAAGTATTAAAACTGAGCAGCTCATAGTGCGAAGTAAATTTTCTTAGTTTTAATTGGTTTGAGATTGTAGAATAGCTGATTTGCTTGTGCCTTTATGAACTTGTCTCCTTCCTATTCATTGTACCTGATTCTTACATTTTGCTGAAATCGTTTATTCTGTCAATTACCAAGTGTGATGAATTAGATTTTTGTGTGTTAAAATGTTACCGTCATTTTCTTGAATTTCTAACTAAAACCTGTGGCGTGGTGAATTTTCATTAAAGCCTCACGCCTTTTTCTCTGTTTTTCCATTGTGCATTGATTGTTGAGATCATACATGTTAAGTTAAAATACCTGTAGAACTTGGGAAATTAAATTGCTTACAGCACTGTAAATTGAAAGTGATATGATCGCCTTGCAATCCTTAGGTGATCAAGTCAGTTCTGTTATCTGATGTATAAATTTATTTTAAATTTTATAGTCAGTAAGTTGTTTTTTTATACTGCAGCTGTTTTGCTGCCTAAAAATTTGTGGGGATGATGTTGAATTTTGTACACATTACCCTTTAAGTTTAAATTTCAAATAAAACTTCTCTAAGTTTAATTGAAACATCGACTAATTTATTTATCCCAATACACTGTAACTAGTTCTTATCTAATTCAATCCTCTTCAATACAACTAAGAATTCTCCTCATATCTTTAAAGGTTCAATAAAAGATTTTTTAAAAGAACAAAAGAAAACATAAGAGTACTTCATAAGCAAGTTTTTAATATTTCTCAAACGTTATCGCTGCCAACATCATCCTTGTTTTGGGTGAAAAGGTACACATTCAAATCTGATTAATAAATACTATGCCACATTATCGGTTAAAGTTTGACAGTTCGGGGAACCTCGGACACCCATTTTCAAGTGGTTAAAATGATAGTGAGGAAGATTATGTTGCATTTGCATCAGAACAAGCACTTGGGTGCTTCAGTTTCAGCCCGACATTTTTTCGTCATTTCTCACCACCCTCTAACAAGCTGAAAACGGGTACAGCTTCACCCCATGGACGTTTTCCACTGGCGCGATGTATCTTGAAACTTCTGACGGCTCCACTTTAAGATCCAGGGATTATTGTGCGATCTCAAGTAGGTAGTTATGCAATACTGCACCTGGAGTGCATAACTACCTACTTGAGATCGCACAATAATCCCTGGATCTTAAAGCCGTCAGAATATTACGAAGCTTTGAGTTATCGCGCTAGTACCTACGTCTATTTTACGGTGCTAGTGACTGGAACCTCACACAATGTCTGCATGGCTGGTCAGGCACCGAGGCCGGCAAGTCCCCACGGGTTGGGGCGAGTCTCTGGACGAGGAGGGGCGGCTCCGGCGGCGGCCGCTGTCAGGCAGGGGCACCAGGGTGCGCACGCTCAGGTAGGACGAGTTGGTGGGCTGCAGCGCGGCGTGCGGAGTCCTGGGCAGGCAGAGGCCCAGCCCCGGCAGCCCCGCCAGCGCCAAGCGGTAGCAGGCTCGAAAGCGAGCGTTCATCCAGTAGTAGATGAGTGGGTTGAGACAGGAGTGGCTCATCGCCAGCCAGTGCGTGCAGAACCACAGGGGCGGCAGGCCCCGCCACTCGCTCAGCCCCGTGTCGTTGTCCCACGCAACCTGCCACATACACAGCAGGGGTCGGCCATAAATTACGTAAGACAAAATTGGGCGCTTTTTGAACCCCCTCCCACCCCCTCGTAAGACGAATAACCTAACCTCACCATGCTTTTGGTATGGGACCGTAAGATATGACCTAAGAGAGCCTTACGTAATTTATGGAGAGCCCCACAGCAGTCAAGCGGGTTCCGCTCCACGCGTGATCCGCGATCCGCCCCAGGTAGCAAGTCACTGGTGCTGGACATGCGCATTCAAGGCGTAACCCGATGCACCTTGAATGCGCATTCCCTGCAGAACCGTGCTGTGGGGGGCGGACAGGTGGTAGATTAGAGTAGAGAGATTTTTCATAGACAGGTGACTGGCGTCATTGCTCTGTGGTTGGTGAGGACCGCAGGACCCGGCGCGGTAGAGAGAATGGAAGGCGGGGTATGTGGGGGGGCGGGTAAGGGGGGGGGGGGGGGTCAGTCTCTTTATGCTGATGCGACGAAATGGAGACTATATTTTTTCTTTCATTCGATTAATTTGTCATTATAAAGTTGAGTTCACGTAGAGTTGCAAGGACGACTTCATATGGACATACTGTGTACGCGGGGGAAGGTGGAATTTCTTTTCTATATAAACTTCAATTACATAGAATGTTGAGTTTTTATGACATTAGTTTCGACGACACAAACTGAAAGAGCATTATTTGTGTCGATGAGGAAACCGAGGATGACAACGGATATTGGAAATTGGCTGATTGCTTCGCAACACTACTTGTACTCACCACCAGAGCGTTGAAAGGTAGCCAACAAATAGTATAGCCAGCAACCACAACCACCATCATCTTGATCATCTGAAACCAAGAGAGATATCACGTTTTGAATAGGTCGGACGGTTCATCCATAAAGCTTGAACTTCAGAAAGGCTCGATTCGTGATCTTCGTTCAAACTTATCAGAAGGAAGGAAAGGGAAGTCCCGTGAGCTTCCCGTGCACGGTAACTGAGTGTCGCGTGCTCGCTGAGCAGCGCATGCAATAAACAGCGCTCTTGATGCTGCCGGCCGAGTTCGTGCAAGTAGTCTCCTCAACAATGCGACAAGAAGGACTTTCCCCAAACTTCCCTTTGCCGCTCCGCTGACGCTCCGCCGAGCCACGCCATGCCATGGACGAGCTAGCGTAGACACCCCAGCTTGCCTGGGCTCTCACGGGTGGCCGTCCAGCTCGCCCACGCAGGGCGGCGGCGTGAACTCCAGGGAGCAACTCACTTCCGAAAGGGAAAGGAGTGAACACTGACTTGGCTAGAATTGACTGGAGCCTTGTAAAGAAATAATAGTGACGAGAGGCCAGCATGAGACAATTTAATGAGAATAGGTGTAAAATTAGTATTCCTTGTGTGATTTGAGCACTGTGCAGTTACTGCAATGACTTCGGAAATGACTGGGGGAAGAGCGAGGAGCATACTGAATGCAGGCTGTGAGATAAGCCCCCCGGTTAGACGAACACAACTTGCATGCAGCCTGCTAGGGGCAGCCAGACAAGGACCCGGGAGGAAAAATGCGCAAAGGGGAGGAAAACAGCAACGTTCTTGCTCCTTATTCCGTTTCCTGTGGAGATGCGAGGCAAAAATTATGCAAATTAGCACGTTCTTCCAGTCGCTCTAAGGAGTGACGCGTCTTCTAATTGAATATGAAAGACGGCGGAATAATGAACAGGTCTGATTCAAATGGAGAGCGGATGCTACACCATTCCTCCCCTCCCGTCCCCCACCGGCTGCGGCAGTCCGACAGAGAGGCCAAGGAGCAAGGGGACCCCTTTTAAGGCGTCCGATTGTGAAATATATCGGACCCAAATGTTTCTGTAGAATAGAATCGGAGAGCAGGGCAGTCAAATGACAGGAAAGTAAGGGTAAGAGTAAGAGAAATTGAGATGGTCTGGAAAAGCCAGGAAACTTGACGTCATGTCAGGAAAAGTTCTCACCGGCAGCACCCAATGCACCGACTTGTGCACAGATCTCTGTTCCAGAATGTTTACAGTGCTTGACTCTCATGCGACTGGACCAGAGAGTTCACATCCCTTGTGCGCTGACATTTTTTCACCACCTTTCTTCGTCTACCAGTCACTTATGAGGACGAAAGTCGTTCGTCACTTAGTCAAGCGTGCAAACGCGCGGTGATGTGTGTAGACTCCGTCGCCTAGTGGCGCAGGGGTCCGAATACCGGGGATAAGTTACGTTGGATAAGGCCTAACAGTACGAGTGCTGATTGGGAATCCCCAGTGGACCTTAATTGGCAGAAATGGTTGACACCAGCTCGGGGACGCTACGGGCACGGGCGGCTCTCTTTCTAATAATTTTTTTTATGATTATTTAGTTACTAAGTACTGTAATACTAAGATTTTTCGTACGGCTTAGTGCGGGGTTGTTACATGTCACGGTAATGAGGGAATTGTAAGCGAAGTCGCTGCCAGTGTTACAAGGCTTGGAAGTTTCGTGTCATAAACGCGAGCGTAAACGGGCTGCAGCTTTCAGGCATGGCGAGGCAGGATGATGAGGGATGGCTGCGCCGCGCTGCGCCTGAAGCCAGTGGCGCCCCCGCTGGTCGCTGCCTGGATCAGCTGACAATCCCTGCCCTGCCCTCCCCCGCTCCGCTGACCTCACTTACAGCTACATCAAGAATGATCCCCTGCCATTCTTCTCCATGCCGAGGAGCTCCAGATGCTGCCTCCACTGCCCACGCCTCACGCGTTCGCTTTATTCCCTCAGCAGAATATTGCTCCGGGAAGACTTCTCTGCTTCATGAATTTTCCTTTTTTTTTTCTTTCTCAGTTTTAATATCGAAATGAAATCCAACGCGCCTAGGCTTCCCGTTCCGCTTCATCTCTCGAAGACGCAGGGCAGCCAACCCAACGCGCCCCAAATGTGTCACCATTACCAACAGCAAGCAGTGCGGCCGCTGCGGCCCCAGAGTCCCGAGCTTCCTCCCAGCCTGTCCTTTTGTTGCTCCTTGACCATGCCCTCGGTTCTTTTCAGTCATTCGTGGGAAATATTGTTGTTGTTCATCAGAGAGGGGAACACGGCCCGCGAAAGGTAGAATGTAAGACTGTACAGACGCGGCCCGGCCCCGCGCTTCGGTTCGTTGGACGCACGTAGAAGCGGCAAGCAGCGGGTAAGAGGACTCGTCCTCTGCAACCGGCCGGTATGAAAATTTCATCACAGGTGCAAACTGCGCAGTTCGCGATTCTGTCACGGGGTCAGGCCGGCCGAGTGCTGTCCAGGGGGTGACGTAGCTGACCTCTGACCTTTCTCTTGGCGCGGGCGAAGCGCTGGTCCCGCGAGTTCTCCGCCTCGCCCGGGGTGCGCTTCACCCAGATGACGAGCGCGATGCGGGTGTAGGTGTAGAGCAGCACGCCGCTGGGCGCCAGGTACTGCAGCGACATGAGGGCCATGCCGAAGTACTGGCGGGACTCCGCGGAGGGCCACACCTCCTGGCAAACCCACCTGCAACCACACACAGTGCGCCCACTATCACCGTCAAAAGACAGATCCGAGAACAGCAGCGTGATCTCGCGACTCCCTCCCCGAACTCCCTCCCGGGAGGGACTCGCCTCACGCTCCCCCTGCCACCATGAGCGTTTGGCAGAAGTGGTGGGAGCGTGAGGCGAGTCCCTCCCGGGAGGGAGTTCGGGGAGGGAGTCGCGAGATCACGCTGCTGTGCGCTGTACCGATTGCGCGCCTGCGTAGCCATTGTGGGATCAGCTCACTCAATCAGTATTGACTGTTGTTTTCAGACCTACTTTAAAATGATCAGGGAGCTTCAAAACGTCTTTTGAAGTCGATCCCAAAATGGCCTTCGATGCTCACGGCTTTTTATTTTACGCTTGACTTATCCAGTGCGCGAATGAGCGGATTATTTCAAGGTTGCGTATTGTTTGGTTTGGTTTCTGTGGTCGAAACGGATATTTCGCATCTTGCCTGCTCAGGGCTATCCCAGATTGTTTTATTCTTTCTGTTACAGCACCGGAGGGGGACAGAAATATCATAAGCGTCCCCACCCGGCGGCCATCTTGACTACGCATGGGAGCGGTTCCCAACCCAAATCACTTCGCGACCCCAAAATGGCCCATGAACATTTTCGCGACCCCAAACTTAACTTTGAGTGA
>CABIKL010000899.1:0-18227 GCA_902196195.1 Aptinothrips rufus | reverse complement strand
GAGTTTTCTTCATCTTTATCAAAGCGAGCTAGGTGGATCATCACATCAACAGGTCAAGGACCACTTGCAATTCAAAGTTATCTTATATAAAGTTAAAAATAATCTGCAATTACTAATAAACTCAATCCACATATAACTCAGATACATAATTAATAGGGAACGAAGAGTTTTCTTCATCATTATCAAAGCGAGCTAGGTGAGTCATCATAGCTAGTGGTAATGAGTTTGCACGTGCAGAAACTGTGGAACAATTACCAGGCTATCTTTAAACTGCAAAACTTAAATATGGAATGTCTAGTTGCAGCACATGTTGTTAAGATTTATTGATTTGGGAACGATGAGTTTTCTTCATCTTTATCAAAGCGAGCTAGGTGGATCATCACATCAACAGGTCAAGGACCACTTGCAATTCAAAGTTATCTTATATAAAGTTAAAAATAATCTGCAATTACTAATAAACTCAATCCACATATAACTCAGATACATAATTAATAGGGAACGAAGAGTTTTCTTCATCATTATCAAAGCGAGCTAGGTGAGTCATCATAGCTAGTGGTAATGAGTTTTGCATGTGCAGAAACTGTGGAACAATTACCAGAATATCTTTAAACTGTAAAACTTTCATATGGAATGCCTAGTTACAGCACATGTTGTTCAGATTTATTGATTTGGGAACGAAGAGATTTCTTCATCTTTATCAAAGCGAGCTAGGTGAATCATCACAACAACATGCACAGTTGAAACTTTGAAAGGGAAGTTTATATGTCCAATAATTAAATGCTTTCCAAGTAATACAACAAAACTTCAAATGGAAAATTGGACATAAACGTTTTCATAATATAAAATTCATTTGTCTGACATGTTGCTCAGATTAATTTATATAGGGAACGAAGAGTTTTCTTCATCTTGATCAAAGCGAGCTAGGTGAATCATCACCACAACATGTAAACTTAAAGGCAATTGCAAGTGTAAAGAATAAAGTGCACAGTACCTGAGCACATCGGCCCACACCACCGTTGAACCGCCGGAAGGGGACACATTCTTTCTTTTCTGTCACATTCTTCAAATATCTCACAGCCCTCCTGAGAGTCATTTTCCTGATGGTCTTGGCTGCCTCACGGGTGTTCTACAGCAGGACAAAAACATAACTTACATACAATTCTACCAAGCCAAGACAGAGCCCATAATACGGTAAAAATACAAACATCAGCCAATAAAAAAAAGATTTTAAAAAAAGGAGAGTGAATCCACTCCAAGGATCAGGAATCGAAAGGTTGACCTCAATGAATAAATCAGACTGACGTGCTAATATCATCATTTCCTTGGAATAGCTTTAGAGACGCAAGTCACATTTCTTGAACCTCATGCCGCAGACATACCTTGAAGTGAACACGGAGGTTGGAGCCACGAGCCTTGCATGACTTGGTGACCACCTCAGGTTCATGGGAGTATCGACCCATCTTGGCTTACTAAGAACCTGAAAGAAAACAAAGCACACATCAGCAGGCAAGACAAGACACTTCAAATGAAGTAATTTCTGTTCCATAAAAAATGTGCTAGCCACAGTGTCATGTAGAAATTATCTCAAAGGCACCGTCAGAAGAGGTATCAAAAGTAAGACATACAAAAACAAAGCTAATGGCGCCGGCGTAGGTGAGGTTAGGTACATAACGCCGGACGCAAGGTTGGCTATACAAATTTGGACCAAGGGAAGTAGAATTTACAAAGAGACAAGCCTGTTCGATATTTTACAAAGAATACGAACAGGGAGTCTGAGATGCACATCTTTCAGTGAATGATTCCAGAAGTGTATATATGTGCGGAATAGAGGATGGATATGAACCGTTTCACAGGACTTAAAGTTCCCAACAGAGCACATAAAGTCATCGTACAAATTCTAATATCGTTATGTGCTGCGAAAACGACGGCTGGATCTGGCAAACGTACGCAAAACAAAATCGTCGGTACCTCCAAGAGGTAGGTTATGACACGCCACGACAATTTATAGCAAGTTTCGTCCGATCAATACTAGCGTAATACTATAATCCACTCAAAAAAAAATTAAATTTTACAGAAAATGGGTAAAAGTACAGAAACACTAACTATGAAACAACTAAAAAGATGGTGAGCGATAACTTGTATCAAATAATCCACGTTCCATACCTCACGGAGCGGTTCTGGACCGGAAAAGACGTCACTGAAGGGATCAATCCGATGCCTTTGCCCATTTTCTAGACCGTAAAGACTTTGCTTGGCATACCAACTGTCGAAAGAACTTGTTCATCAGGAAATACATAATTGTTACTTCGCAACAAAATTTTGGTGTAGACTTAAAAAAAAAGTTCTTAACAAATTGACCAATGAACGGCCTGAGATTGATCCTCTCAAGCAAGTCATGTACGGAATAACGTTGGCGTGTTGGCGTGCCTGGTATGTGCAGGAAGCTGGGAGCAGTTGAAAGGTATTCCAGAGGAGGGAACGAACTTGAATTCAGGAGCAGGTTGTAGCCTGTCAAATTTCAGTACCTAAGTTTATTTTTATTCTGGTCGATATGAAGGATTTAGATAACCTTGCCTTGAAGCTCTGTGCCAGTGTGACTTGCAAAATTGAGAGAAACAATCCGGACTCTGTCGATGAAGCAGTCAAGACGGCAAAAAAGCTCAACGCGCTTTTGATGAATGACATCTCGAACAATTATATATCCCCATCAACGAAGAGAACAATGGCTAAATGCTTACAAAATCATCTGACCCATGAAAACCATAGCTTTGTGAAAGCTGTAGCATTAATCTGCATCCAGTGCACTGAGGACAATTCGCTAATTGATGAGGTTTGTTTGTGTGTCTACATTAAGCTTATCTCTTTCACTTTCCAATAGTTTACATAATTGGAGGCAGTCAATAATTTTCTTTCCTGCAGGAGCTTACTGAAATTTTGATTCAACAAGCAAACTTGATTCTCGCATCAAATAGAAATTTTCCACCTGAATGTGTCGCAGCTATTCTAGAGATGCTTACTAATTTGGTCCTTGATAATGAAGCAAAACAAACACTGCTCAAATCTTCTGGTTGTTTGAACAATATAACTGATATTTTCGTTTCTTTGAATTTTGAGGTTTGTACTAAGTTCATTCATATTCAAAATAGGTGTACCAATATGTTGCGAACAGCGCACCTTTTGTTTCAGGATGAAGGTGAACTACTGTTTTTGAATGATCTTGTGAATGTCATTATTGGAGCAACATGCATACCAGTTAACGATACCAACAAAACACTTGTTTGCGAGAAAGTTGTTACCAAGGTAATTTTTGAAGGCATGTTATACACAATGCATGTGAAGTTTTCTTATAATCTTGACCCTTTCCATTTTGTGATTTCTGTACCTGAAAACCTAAATTTTGTGGTAATAAACATGTTTCATCCTTCCGAAGGTTCTCAATACGGCTGAAGTGTGGAAATCAAATCTACATTTATCAGCAGCTGTAGGTGTTGCCCTCAAAGATATACTCTTCTTGTGCTCGACCCTACTGTCTTCATCTGAAGTATGCCAAAATATATTTCTTAAATATCAAGGATTTGGGACTTTTAAAAGGTTTGTGCAATTTGATTGCTAAACTGATTGATAACGGCATGTGATTAAGTTGCTTCATTCTGGTCCTCGTTTACTTGTAGCGTACTAGATGAAACTGAACGTATGTGTGAACATATGGAAATAAAATTCTCATCTAGATCACTCCTGGTTGACAAATCCCAGACTCTTTTTGAAAGTCTGGTGGCGCTTTTAGATGTTGCTGTAACTCATAACTCAAGAGCATGTAGAGCAGCATTCAATCTTGGACTTCACAATACCTTGTATCGTTATCTGGATCTTGCACCTAGAGTAAGGCATAAACAGAATGAGATAACAAAATTCTTTTTCAGTAATCCAGATTTTTCTACCTATTTTTTTTTTTCCATCTTTTTCTTTGTTTAATCTCAGGATCAAAAGGGAAGCGTCGTCTCATGTTTGGCACATCTATTTGAGGTCATTGAATGTCCCAACTCTCATCTGTGGGAGATTATGTTAAAAATTGTAAATAGAGAAAATTTCAATAGAGGCAGTATTGACTCACCAGTTTTGAAAATACTTAAAGATAACGCTGGCGTCAACAAAATTCAAGAATATAAAAGGAGTGCCAGAAAAGGTAAGTTTATTGTTAGTGAACTTTCATTGAGTTACTGTCTTATCATTTTGTCTTCAATCATAAATACAATTTTAATATTTAGGAACGCCTCACCCAAAAAAATTTCAAGTAACTTGCACAATAGAAAGTCCCAAAAAGTCAAAGCAGTCTCCACAAGTGTCTGAATTAAGTGTTGTCTCTCATTCTCCTGTAAAATCTCCTGTGAAATACAAGACACATTTTTTCAAATATTCAGATTCTAGGAAAGTGACGAAAACCTCCACTCATGTAAGTCTGGTGTCAATTTTTTGTTGTAATAATGCAACATTTTTGATGAGTTACTTAAATTTGTTTGCTCTGCTTGTTTAAACCTGTATTTGTCCCTGTTTAGTTCATAAGTATGGCAGAGCTGCTTGTCCTTTTGAAGTGTATAAGAATCCATGGTGTTAATATGCAAGTAAGTAATGTTTTGGGGATAACGCTTTTTTTTTCATCTAAGATCAAAAAATTTACTTTAATTAATTATCAATTATTTCAGGCTGTACGCGAGCTGTTTCCTTTCCATAAGACACTGAGTGCCCGGGATCTGTATGTTTTGTGGAGATCAGGAATTTGGAAAAAGAGTTTACACAATGCAAAGCATTATCATTAATTAATTATGTTCAATTTTTTTCTTTCTCTTCATATTTTTAATTTGTATTCATTCATGAATACAAGAATAAATGGTGACACTAAGTATTGCAGTTGTTGCTTACTTTTAGATATCCCTCCGCTCATTTTTACCAACATAATACGCATATGGGAGCGATATTCGGAGCCAATTTCAGTGTGGAATTTGAACCTCCGAAAATAAAAGGCCGAAAAGATTCCAAAAGTTTCCATGCGTTTAAAATATTACTGTATTACATGCTCCAGACATCGGACAGGTACATTTGGTTCATGACGTGTATTGTTGGCAAGCCCTATCAAGTTGTGATGCAGCAGGAACAAAATGGCAGATCAAATAACTCCTTCAAGTGATTTGTTGTGAAAAATTACCTGCTAATGTGTTGTTCAGAATGTGAACATACGGTTTTCGTGAATGAGTTGAGCTACGAATATTAATTCTTGTACTGGTGAGTGTGTCATTTTATCAACGAGAAGCAATAAATTCAAGGGGGAAAATAGGGTGTCCGAGGCTTAGGACCATACAAAACAAACACTACAGAAGCCTAGCTAAAATTTATTTTGCCGCTTCTTTCTATGATTAATTGTTAGCATTTTCCAGACGTATAGTCAGTTCACGATTGTAAAAGATGCGATACTCTCGCTTGGAGATGCGCTTTAATTCTCTAATCAAGTAACGTTAATGACATAAAAGAACCGTCGTCTGACCTTATTATGCCCATAGATCTCTGTTTCCATGTTGTATTCTTAAGTTTTCGTTATTTAAACAGCTCAGTTTTGTATTTTGTCTGTACGCTCTTGTTCTCTTTGTGTCTTGACTTTCTTTTCGTTTTGTTTCGGCGAGTAAATTCACCATGTAGAGTGTGTACTGCCCATTGTTTATGTTGCTTGACTATGAGGTTAGAGTTTTCACTCATTAGATGCCCATCGTTTTGTATTAAGTTTAGCGGTTTCCTTAATATCGTATGTTTTACATCGGGTTTCTCATCAGAATGTACTCACCTTCATTTTGAAATTCATTATTTTTGTAGCATTACTAGCTTTTACTTGTCTGGTCTCGATGTATCTTAATTAGCTTCTTTGGTTTCTTTCTTTTGCAGTGGATGGCGAATGGTATCATACCCCGGTATCATGAGAGCTCCACATGCAACTAAATTGCTTGACGGTGGTTTCAGACCACGTAGGAGAGTGTATCAAATTGGATCTACGAGATCCTAGCAAGGACGCAGCTTCAGGGAATTTCATTCTTCAAGAAGAGTTCAACCGCACAGGACAGCGGCAGTCATTTTTTCATTTGCAATCAAAAGTGGATCTCAACATGAATAGCAATAATTTTATGTATCGAACAATGTTCCTGCTGAGCGACAGTCTTCAGCCTAACACTCCTCAACACAATAGACCAATAGTGTCACCCGTGAAGAAGACCCCTCCATCCTATAGCAATGTGTGTGACAAAGGTTGTCAGTGTGAAGGGCCAAACTCTCTGTTTTGTGGGAGTGGAAATACCTTAATGTTTTCAAACCCAGAGGGTGCCAAGACCAGCAATAGTATCAATTCAAAACACCTAATGTCACCTTATGGACCAATTCAAATTTCTCAAAATGATGAAAATGAATTTGCTCTAAAAAAGAATGTTGCTGCCTTGATAGCACCCCCTGCTTTAAACTCAGTGACTCCCTCTGTGTGTCCGCCTGGAAACTCTAGTGATATGCATAACCCAGTGGAAAATACAACTCCCAGTGAAAAAGTTGCTAAGGAGCGACCCCATACCTGTGATGACTGTGGGAAAACGTTTCTTCTCAAGCATCATCTTGTCACTCATGCGAGAGTACATACTGGTGAAAGGCCTCATGTCTGTCCTCATTGTGGCAAAAGTTTTGCCCATAAACATTGTCTTAGGTTTGTTCAGTTTGCAAGTTTGCATGTCAATTTTTTCTTTTTTATTTCTATTTTGAGATGTTTCAAAAGTGAACATGATAATTTTTTTCTTGCAGCACGCATCTTCTGCTTCATACTTCTGACCGGCCTTACACATGCCAAGAGTGTAATAAATCATTCACCCTCAAACATCATTTAGTGACTCATGCTCGAGTTCATAGCCGGGACCGTCCATTTGTGTGTCAAGAATGTGGACGCACATTTCCTCAAAAGAGACATCTTGTCACTCATGGAAAATTCCACTCGGGAGAAAGACCTTTTGTGTGTCCAGAATGTGGAGAATCATTCTCACAGGAAGAACATCTTGTTATGCACTCAAGGTAAAAATTTAAATAGTTGTAACTAATGAAGTGTTTAAGTCTTTGCTGACTTATTCCTCAGGTTACACTACAGTAGCATAAAAGCACCTTTGTACATTTATTCAAATTTCTGTTTTACATCTACTGGTTGATATATTTATCGATATGGTGCAGCTTTGCTGTTGATTACAAATTGTTAACCTTTCTTATAACATTTCAGGTTTCATGGAGGCCAGCGCCCTTACAGTTGTCAAGATTGTGGTGTATCATTTGCTCGTAAATTTGAGCTGGTAAACCATGGCCGCATTCATGGCAGAGTCCCTCACTCTTGTGCTGTTTGTGGAAAGGAATTTTTACAAAAGCGCACTTTATTGGCACATTCACGTTTACACACAGCATCAGATGAGACTGAACATCCTTATTCCTGCATTCACTGTGGGGAAGCATTTACTGCCAAGGCTTCCCTTGCAGCTCACACATGTGGTGACAAAGAAAAGAATTTTGTGTGCAGGTATGTAAAATATTTATCACCAGCATGAATAGTATCTCAACAAAACAGCAGAATTTTCAGGAAATCTCTGAAACAATTTAATTTTGTGGATTAAATTCTTGCAGGGAATGTGGCAATGGATTTACAAGTCGAGAAGGTTTGTCGCTTCATTTGAGGCTACATGCTGGAGACCGAAGCTTTGTGACGGACTTATGCAGTTTGGCAGCTGCATTCCAGCACCAGCAACCTGGATTGAATCATTTATTTAATAATAATGCTCAAGCAGCACAGTCCAATAGTGGGACTAACCAAGGACCAGGCCATCAAGGCCACCCCCTTAATCCGCACACCCCTCAACCTCAGTCTCAACCGCCCACTCAACCACAGACCCCACAGCCTCCTGGAGCACAGCCTAACCAGCAGCAATCACAGCATCCAAACCATATGCACAGTCACAACATTCATCCGCATGGAGCTCATCAAATGAAGGTAGTAACTGCACATGTTTGTGTGATTTTTTTTCTGGTGATACTTATTCATTTGAGAATACTTACAATATTCATGTGAACTATATTCATCGTCCCCTGTTTTGTCTTTATTTCTGATGAGTAATGATATTTTTTATTTTCTTCCAGGGAGGAAGGCAGAACCATCTTCATGGTCATAATACTGTTGTACCTAAACCTAAACCACATGTGTGCCAAGATTGTGGACGAGCTTTTACCCAAAAGCATGGACTGCTCCAGCATAACAAAAGATATACAAATGGTGGTTGTGAAATTCGTCGATTTGCATGTGATAAATGTGGCAAAGCTTTCCTTCAGAAAAATCATTTAGTGTTGCATGAACGGCAGCATTTGGAACCGCACCAAAGAAGCGCAGGTGGACAAGCTCAGGCTCAGGCGCAGGCCCAAGCACAGGCTCAAGCTCAAGCTCAAGCCCAAGCTCAGGCTCAAGCCCAAGTGCAAGCACAAGCTCAAGTTCAAGCCCTTCAAGTACAGGGTCAGGTTCAAGTCCAGCAACAGCAAAACCCTACTCAGCATGGAAGTCTTCCCCAACAGGCTCAGCCTCAGTCACAAAACAACCAAACGCATCCACAGTCAACAGGTGCTGAAAGGCATTACATGGACCATAGTCAGGCTTCAGTAATAGAGTTGGTTGATCACAAAAACTTTTCTGTTCACCCTATGCAGCAGCAATAGAAAGGTGTCATCTTATATATTTAGTTATTGTGCCATTCTATCTTGAGTCGAAAGTCAAAACAGAATGTTATTGAGAGATAGTCCATTAATGTCTGTTGTTCTTGTGTTAGTACCTTTTAATTATTTATCTCAGTTAACAAGATGATCTTGTCCCTGTCTCCTTGATAAAATGTCAGTTATCATGCATTTCTTCTGGAAAGGTAATTTGCAGTACAAAGTTAATCTTGCTGTGAAGATTTATTTGAGTCATGCTGAGTACAAAGTGGAAGGATGAAGCGCACATGAATCTGGCTGGAATATGTTACCATATGCTACTTTGTAGATTCCAACCAACCATGCATACAGATCCTTTTATTGCACTGTTTAATTTTTATCTTTTATATTGGTTATGTTATTTTGAGTTTATGTGAAACTGTATACACAGTTAATGTCCATGGAGCTGTCTTGTATAATTTTCATTTTTTCATGCTTTTTCTTGCATCTTTTATCCATGTTATCTTGTGGTCTTCGCTCATTTCCATTACATATTAGTGGAACAGCAATCTTTTTTTAAACCAGGTTCTTTCACATTTTGAACAGCATTGTTCATGGCTGAAATCACTCACATACAAAATACTGCTTATTCTGTATTGTAAAGACACTGTTTCTTTTAGTTACTTATCAATTTATGGTGTACCTCTATTAGTCTTTTAGAAGACTAGAAACATCTCAAACAAGTATTATTTGCAGCACTCATGAAACATGGGTGCTGCTTACAATTAACAAAGTGAATCTCATTTACAGAATAATCTTGTGTTGTTAAACAAAATCAATCTGTCGATATCTGCTGGATGATACACATTTTCTTCGAGGTTTGCTTGAATTATTATTTAAAGCACTCAGAATCAATCTCAGTCAGTGATAGACAACGTTTCTTTCTTCCTTTTTTTTCTCTTAGCGAGCTTTAATTTTTTCAAATGCTGTTCCAAAAGCTTTTTCTAGATCTGAGAGTATTCTTCTGTCTGTTCTGTATCTAACATTTGTTAGAATAGAGCATGAAGCAAATTGTGTATTTGCAGCTGCTTTTAGTTCACGGGTGGTCCATCGGTTCCTCAGACCTGACAGGTGTTTCAGTGACTCATTTACATCCGAACTTTTTGTCTGCCGTACTAAAAAGAAAAACATTTTACTAGGCTGTGATTTTGTTTGTCAATATTTGGATGTGAATTATCAACATCATTGTAGTTGTGTCTAGGTACTTTCATTTTATGGATTTGATGATAAATACGAATTGGACTGATGAAACAATGAATATTGACCCATATTATTTACAGACCATATGTACTTAATCTTGTGTTGGTTCATCTAAATTTTAACTCATCAATTAAGAGTCAAAACCTGGACTTACTCAAGAATGTGAGTTATCTTAAACATTGATTTTGTCTGCTAGAAAATGTTTCCTTTTTTTTTGTCTAAGCTTGGTGTTCTTTCTTTTGTGGATTTTACTCCCAGTCTATATTTCGTATGTCATATGAGGAAAGATTAAAATGTGGTTAGTTTTACTCACCAATGCATAACATTCAGTCAGAAATATATTTCAAGTTAAATACTCATTTCAAGTTTGTCTTGGCCACATTTTGCATTCAATAGGTATGATTCAGGTAGACTGAAAAAAATGTATCCTTGCATTATGGGAACAGATTCTGGTGTGAATTGCGTGCAGATTTTTGTGCCATTTGCCATTTTAATACCAAAAAGATACTGTAATTCTCATTTTGATTTATGAAACACTGTTTGTATATGTTCTTGTAATTTGAAAATAACAGGACAGCAACTTCGCAAAATCAAAGTTAAATTTAGACATAATTAACTCTGTCAATTACAAACATGTTGCCTCTCTGGAAACGAATCTTAGTCATTTTAAACTGTGAAAAAGTGGAAATTTTAGTTTCTAGCTGTTTGTCAAATTCGAGCGCCCTGACAGCAGAACTTTTGAAACTTTTGAAACGATATGTATTTCACTAAGTTTCTTCCTGTCATACATTTTGAAATTTTAACTCCTGTATTTATTTATGATTTCTTTGTGGTGATGCTTTGATGCTTCCCATTGTTTTTGTTGTTACCATTCGCACTCTGAATTTAACTCTGATGTCACATTGGTTGCCTCAATCGTGCAGAAACTGATTTTCTATGATGAGAAGTATTCATATAAGTCTCTGATCTCTTTTCATTCTCTTGGGCCACTCTTTGCTCTGCATTGATGCTGATTTGTGTGATTAAGTATCTTTTATAATACTCTTTTCTTTTCTTTCTCAAAATTCAGCAACTAACCTTATTCAAAAGAGACTTGTTCAGTTGTGTTACATTCATTTTTAAACAGTATTGTTTACTCCAGAATATTCATATGCATGTATACATGTTTGTAAATATAAATTGACTAGTAATTTTATGCATAGCAGGTATGTGTAATTATGTCAAGATATAGTTTAATGAATATACATATGCAGGTCTTGTAGTTCCTTTGTATTTTTTGTGGCTTACTTATCCATTGTGCTCCCACACATTGTTGCATAAAACATATCACTCGTTTTAGAATTGCATTTCTATCCTTTTTAGCTGTTGTCTTGCTCTGGTCAAGGCCCCTTGTAAAATTATTACACCACATTATCAGATCAGATATTACTCATATAAAGCAGCCATATTGAATGAAAAGAAGTTTTTTTTTCTTCTATTTTAATCAACATTTTAAATACTCTGCTCAAACAGCGAGAGTGGAACTCGCAGGATCGAGGGAAGGACCACGGCTGATAACGACAGAACTCGGGCTGAGAGGAAATGGAACGGAACTTGATCCGCGAACTGCGTCATGGTGCAGGTGTAATAATTGGGAGTAAAGTATGGGACACTTATCTTACAACGATGGAATCCTGTTTTTATGATATTACTTTCAAAAGAAACTGTGCATTAAGACTTAAATAGCAATATTTTATTTATGTAGACGTTGCATAATTGCTCGTAAGTTCGAGTAATCGCGGGCATCAGAGTAGTCAAAGTGCGCGACTCGCATGCGACTCACGTAGTTTCCTGCAGGCCCCAGTTTGAATTTGAAACACGATACAGAAAGTGAATTTCCCGGGTTAGGACCTCTCGCGCTGCATTGCAAAGTGTGACTGGGTGACATATAGTGGTGAAAATATGGATCATCATCGACCTGTAAGTACATTTCTACCCCACATGCTTTTCATTTCGGCGCCGAAACCGTCCGCGAACACCTAACTTGTTAGGTTAGCAGGTCGGTTATTATTTACTTTTGGTAACTGCGACTGTCTTCCACTCATATTATAGCACTTGTCCGGAGTTTGACGTTAATAGTTCTTTTGCGAATATCTGGACCTGTTACTGGAATAGGACATAATCTTGTCGATATAACGGCATTCGGGACGCTCTTGCATTCGTCCCCTCTCATAGATGAACTAAGTTACGACCAGACGATTAGACTAACTGCTGCGTGTAAACATAGCGTTAATACGCCCATAGCCGCGATCTCTTTCCGTCACCAGGACGTCATCCTGACGTTTCCCTGATTTCATGATATCGTCAGCGCAAGGGTGTACTTCGACATTTTTGAGCTTTAGACTAAACGACGATGTCAAGCATGACGTTTTCGTGTTATTCCTCTCGTCCTTGTGGAACTCCTTTATCCTCGATCCTAGATGATTCGAGTCTTGGACACCAGTCATAACGTCACTTTTCGAAGGCGGGGTAGTCCCACTCTGAGATTGGTTACCATTCGCGCTTGCATTCGTGGCATCCAATCCAGCACACGTAACTTATGCCAAGTGTGACATAACACATGGTGTCAGCCTCGTGCTGGTTCTGGCTACGCCACTTCGCAACTGCGCACCAGTACTTCAGTTCTCGCTGAAGTGCTCATATTAGCAACGAAACTATCGAAGGTTTGGGTCACCCACGAACTCTGCGTCCGAGGCTGCTTCTCGGTGCTTCTCCGTTTCGTTTCCGTTTCTCCAGTCGTTTCACTCATCTGCTCATTCGGGCTTCCCCAATTGGCGACGTAGGACACCGGGTCGATACCTGCTGCCCTACCCCGAGCCCCACCAGCGGCCACCGCTGCAACCGTACTCCATCGGGAAGACTCACTCGACTTGCAACGCGGAGCAGTAGACCAAGCCGTCCCTGTTCCTGGCTCGTGTTTGAACTACCGCTGGTCGTAGCAGAAGCTTTATAAACGAAAACTATGGTATTGTTTCGGTCTCCAAATTGACCTGGACATTATTAACCTCGCAGTGTACGTTCTGTTCAGCTTACACAGCGAGGGTGCCTTGCGCCCCGCCCAGCCCCGCCCCACCCCAGTCGCGTGACATGCACGTGATATACAGGTCGTGCTATGCAGCCGCTAGCAGATATACAGGGTGGCTGGCCAGCGCCGTGAAATCTTGAAGTTAGACTAGCCCGGTGACGCAGATGAGCGGGTGAGCGGGCGGGCGGGCGCGGGCGTACGTGGCGGGCTAGTATAACCAAAACATGTCACGGCGCTGGCCAGCCACCCTGTAGGCCTGGTCTCAAGAGTGAAATGCACTAGAGCTGTCTGTGGCTGTCCCTAGCACGTGTGCAGACGGGGTGGGGTTGGGATTGAGGGGTTGAGTTTGTCCGTGAAGAGATGCTGATGGTGGTCGACCCCGTGCCCCCCCCCCCCCCCCCCCCCCCCCCCCCCCCCCCCCCCCCCCCCCCCCCCCCCCCCCCCCCCGGGGCAGCTGGCGCCGAGCGCCTAGCAACAGTGCAGCTCGCGCAGGTCGCAGTAACCGGGGGAAAGACAAGGAGAGAAACAGAAAGAGAAGTGTGTGTGTGTGTGTGGGGGGGGGGAGGCCTTGCCCCGGCACGTGCTGCACGTCAAGGAGGTCTCTCTCCTGCCATCAAAGCCCTGGTAAAGGACGTTATTGTCCGAGAGAGAAGTGTTGCTGCTTGAGGCTTACAGACGCCAAAACGCATTCCCATTCGAATTCTCTCCCGAAGAACAGTTCTGCCAATGGACTTGACCAACTTGACGACATGGCATCGTTGAACTGGTTCACAGTGTCGAGGCGTAGCTCATTTGTGCAGCGCGGCGTGCGAGCGGAGTGGTGGGCGGTAGGGGGGGGGGGGGGGGGGGGGGGGGGGGGGGGGGGGGGGGGGGGGGACAGGAGGCATTGATCCACTACAAAGAGCTCATCTACAGGGAGGGACGCTGGATGCGTGGACCAAGGTCATGACATTCCCACCCCCTCACTTCCCTCCGCCCCACCCCACCCCACCCCACCCCACCAGGGCGCCACCCCTTCAAAGTGGCCCGTGCTCTGCTCCCGGTAACAGCTGATGTCGATCAATGCGGTCCCTCCCCCCGCTCCAGCCCACCCCAGCCCACCCCAGCCCACCCCAGCACACGCTGCGGCCACCCTCCCGGGCCAGGCCACCGCCCACCACCCTCTGCGCGGCTCACCTCCACGGAGGGGAGGGAGGGCCACACTGTTGCTCAACCCCTGCGTGGCCTTTAGCTGCGCGCGCGTATCTAGTTATTTAGCTCCTGCGTGCTAGAATCAGTTCATGGCAGCGATAGCTGGGCCAGTTCCCTATGCAGCTAAGGTTTTAATACAACAGCTAAAAATTTAGCTGCGCCGAGAAGAATTCTTTTGTTGCGTGTATGACTGCAACGTGGTAAACAAGTGTTTGAACTCGTTTCTCGAACTAGCGTGTGCCGCGTCTCCACCTCTGTCGAACGAGGGTTCATCGAATTAGGTAATAATTAGCCAAGCAGAGTCTTTCGTGATCGAACGTGAACCCGAGACAGAGCGAGACAGAGCTAAAGCACGCCGTGCAGGTCACTGGTTGGCGAGCGAGCCAGCTCTAGAGTACCTTCGGGTTGAACCGGGGTTTTATCAGGTGTCTCTCTCCTGGAGGCCTTTACAGGCAATAGCCAGTTCTAGCAGAGAGTGTCTGAGAGAGGTCAATAAAAGTAGGGGGGCTTTCTGGTGAGGCATTTTGTACATTTACCGCAAGAATATTGTCGATCAGTAACGGAAAGTTCCACTGCCACCGTTCAGTTGAATTCGTTTGCCCTAGTCCCAGTAACCTCCGCACGCGGTAGACTTACTGTACTCACGTCTGCATTGTACTGTTGTTCAAGTGACTTCTGCTCGCTTTGGCGTGGCGTGGCGTGGCGTGGCGTGGGGATGCGGGAACTGATTCTCCTGCAGACTACGCTCTCACATTTCACATTTCCGGCGGACTCATTCCTTTAATTTCCTACAATAGTTAGCTGTTGATCGTCAAGATGCGCGCCTCCCCAAGCTGTTTGACTTCTTTTCGGATTCGGATTCTCTTGGCTACCTTGGCAGGTCGCCGCCCTCTGCTTCATATTATTGTCTGACCACATCCGTTGACAGATGAGAATCTAAGCTCAGCTCAGATTCAGAGCTGTGGTTGGCCAAGTAGGTAACCTTGACCACCTTGACTCTGCACAGAACAGCAGATCAATAGACACAATGTCCATATTAGTGAAGCTATGGGGAAGACGCAAAGCTTGATAGATAGCCAAGGCTGCACACACCGACTGCTGAAAAATATCTGAATTACCGACTGGAATTCCTTACAGTCACGCCTACTCTCACCTGCTACCCCCAGCTACAGCGCGGGAAATATCAACGGCGAAATTTCTCATACCGGACCGGAATCCCTCATAGCGGCCGTCTCCAGATAGTCCCGTATACCTGGCCAAAATGCCCGACGCGGGTGGGGCTCCCAATGGTATTTCTCTCCCCCTCCAGTGCTGTAGACCCAGCTGGCAGGAGCGCCTGGACATTAGGCAACCGAAGCACACGCGTGTTCTGTGCTGCCTACCTACCAGGCGCCCTGCATTGTGACTCTTCGACCGTGTACTTCATAATTTATCCTAAAGACACTCTCATGCTAAAGACGTAAAATGTTTTCGGTGACGGCGAATTGTTTCCCTAGACCAATCCAGATCGTGTTTTGGTTTCACATCTTTCAGATTTGGTTCAGGTGTAAGATAACTCTTCCTGCGATCGAGAACGCGCGCTGGTAGTGTGGGTACTCATGGAAGTGCAGCGCGGAGGAGGACTCGCAGGCTGCGGTGCGAGCGCGGGGGGGGGGGGGGGGGGGGGGGGGGGGGGGGGGGGGGGGGGGGGGGGGGGGGGGGGGGGCTAGGGACGTCGACCCAGCCGTAGCCCGGCTCAGAGCGACGCGGCGCGGCGCCGCGCGGCGTCCACCTGGGAGCGTCGACCTAGTCGGACGCCACGCCACGCCACGCCACGCCACGCCAGCGTCGCCGGCGCCACGGTACTGTATCCGCTCAACTCGCCATAATTGCCGATACCCAACCTAACCTAACCTAACCTAACCTAACCTAACCCCCTCTCACTCCTCCACTCCGCCCCGGGCCTGGCTCGTCTGCACTGGTCTGCACTCGATCCTCTTTTTACCGCCAAGAGCAAGTTGGCGGGCGCCAAACTCCAGCTAACGACGGCGTGGCGTGGCGTCGAGTGGCGCAGCGTGGCGCGAACAAGAATTAATTGCTGTGAATACCAAAGTTCTAGTTGGCTGGAGGACATCGGTAGGAGAGTCGCCACTGGCACGTGGTCCCGTATGTCATCAGGGAGGGACCGCGGTGATGCTCGTGAACACGCACACTTCGTGCTGTGGTATTCAACAGATATTAGTTTGTTACGTGTGCTCAAAATACTTTGCGACTTATAAAGCGGTTCTTGGTAAGATTTGACAGTGACTCAGGCGGCTCGCGGCGCCCAGCCCGATGAATAGAAAGGACCACGTGAGGTTGGCAGCTCTTACTACACGGTGAGGACAGGCCGTGGCGTGGCGTGGCGTGGCGTGGCGTGGCGTGGCGTGGCGCGGCGTGGCTCGTCGTCTTTGTGAACTCCCACAATGTGAAGGCCGTGGTGCTGGTGCTGGTGCGCTCGCTCATCGTTCCAAGTCATTGGCACCGCGCCAGAGCAGCCGCAGCCAGCCCGCAGCCTATCTGCCTGACACGGCCGTCTGAATCCTTTCGGCGGGTAGAGAGCCCCTCCAAGTGGCAGTGACTTCAACCCGCTCGAGGTGGTGCTGCCGCCTGGCCTGTGAACTGGGTGGGGGTGGGGGTGGGGGTGGGGGTGCGGAGGGTATGGCGCGCGAAGCAAAGGTGAATGTCCGCGCGCCTGAGAGGTAGGCAGCCAGCAGTCATCGCCACGCCACGCCACGCCACGCCACGCCACGCCACACCACGCCACCCTCTTGCGCCATGTGATGTCGTGGACCCGTTATCAAGCCATGCCCCGAGCGGCATCAGAGCGTCCATCGGTTCACGTCATAGCCAACAGAGAGCAAAGGAGACCATGACCCTCAACAACATCCAGCCACGTCGGGGCAGGGAGTCAATGATGGGGAACATGTCACCAGCGCATTGGAGGGAGTCAATCAGTCCGCTGGGTATGAGGAAACTGCAGGGCAGGGTGGGGGTAAGGTCAGCACCGCCCGAGGGGTCAGTCAGTCGGCCTTAATGTGTACACAGGATTACATGATTACATTGATTACATCGAATTACAAAGAATAAAATCAACAATTGAGCTGAAATTTTAGTGATTTTAGCCTGTTTATGACAGTTGCAGTACTGGAATGGCTTCGGTAACCATTATTCTCTTTAGAAAACGAAGAAAAATATCAATATTTCTAATAAAATCACCGAAAGTTTGTACACATGATTACATGACTGACTGACCCCTCGGCACCGCCGCAGCAGCTCCGGGGACTTCCCTCCGTACAGGGTTTATTTTAACGGGCAGTTGACCCCCATTTGGGCAGTTCTTAATCTGAAATGGGCAGTTCTTCTTCCTAAAATGGGCAGTTCTATTATAAAGTGAAGTGACAGGAGTACTTACGACTTTAAGGCAGATCAAGGATCGCTCTAAGACACTCCCTGATTACAATGGCCGCGATGAGGATGACTCATAAACTTTAGAACCTATTGGTGCGCAAAGTTACAAGAATTTTGCGAAACAAAACGAGAAAATAAGTCTGGGGGCACGCCTGAAAGGTAGGCAAACCACGCGACACTGAGTCATTTTGGGCAGCTCTAAAAATTCCTTACAATAAACCCTGCCTCCGTAGCTTCGGCCGAGCTTCAGACTATGTGTTGTTGTGAGGGCGAGGCTTGCTGGCTCGGCGCTCTCTGGCCATAACCTTCGAGTGACGTCGCAGGACCGTGTAATGACAGCCACCTTGGTCCTCGTGGTGTAGCGCGGTGCGTCCCTCCCCTCCCCTCCCCTCCCCTCCATCCCTTTCCTTCTCTGCGCGGTGCTTGTCTGACTCATACGGCCGGTTCGCGAGCGAGGAAGCCGCTGTCTTCCCATCATTTGGAAACGGAACTCCCATCCCTCGCCCCGCCCCGCCCCGCCCCGCCCTACCCCGCCATGAGTCAGGTCAGTGAC
>CABIKL010000898.1:0-18227 GCA_902196195.1 Aptinothrips rufus | reverse complement strand
GGCGGGGCAGGGCGGGGCAGGGCGGGGCAGGGCGGGGCAGGGCGGGGCAGGGCGGGGCAGGGCGGGGCAGGGCGGGGGAGCGCGGGCCAAGCGGCCGGGAGGGAACGACCACTGCGCAGTGCTGCGTGCCGCGTCCCCACATAACGTACATTTCCGCAGCCAGCTCGGAAAATGTCTCCGGATCCCGCGGCCCCGCGTCGCTCGCCTCGGCCTCCCCGGCCAGCTCGTTTCGACTCGCCGCGCGATGGCGGTGCGTAGCGGCGCGGAGGGGACTCATCCCATGCATACCAGCAGCATAGGTAATGCAGCGAGCCGCCAGCTGACATCATTATAACGTTATTTTTTTCGTCGTTTTAACGTCGGCGTGACGTAAATATGACGAAACATAACCTCAGCTGATGTTTCGCTGACGCAGCTGTGTTACCCGGGAGGTGGGCGATGTGCGCGGTGCCCAAGCAGCGGGCGTTTTGAAGTGGAGCTGGTCTCAACTCGTGCAAGTGCGTCGCGATGGAGCTGCTGTGCGGGGGCGGGGGTGGGGGCGGGGAGGCGGGCTGGCCGGTCAACAGGACGGGGTGGCCGCCCTGGCCGCACTCGGCCTGCCGCACGCACTTCTTCAACGTGCTCGCGGCGCTGGCTGCCACCTACATGGCCCTGCTGCTGCTCATCTGCCTGCGCTGCTCGGGCGAGGCCAGGTAAACTCATCGCAGGCATGATGGGGCCGATCATCACACACTGTAAAAACTGTTCATATTTTTTCGACACAAATTTTATATCTTTTTTCGTCAATTGTTTTTCATACTCAACGAACTGGTTTGTAAAGATACAAGTACGTTTTTGAAATTACAAGACAATTTCGTGAAATTAGAAGATTATTTTTAAAATTACAACTAAAGTTCATAAAATTGTGAAAAATTCACAACTATTTTTAAAAATTACAAACCATTCCGTAAAATAACACGACAAAAATTGTAAAGAGATGAAAAAAATTGTATAAAAATAGACAGTTTGTACGATAAATTTTACATAGCATAGAACCTGTCATTATTTTACGAAATAATTTTTTTGAAGTGCAGAAATCAATATGGGGTTATTTTAATGTAATTTTGACATGTTCTCGAAGTAACTGATGACCAGAAAGGATGCATGCATGCCTTCAGAGCGCAGCGCCGCAGTGTTTTAAACTCACCCAGTGATTGTGTTGGGTCAGAGGTCGTGGTCAGCGCAGCCCCTGGATGAGGTCGCTGCTGTCCGTGGCGCTGCTGGTGTCCATGTGCGGCGAGCTGGCCGAGGCCCTGCTGGCGCTGGCTCGTGGGGGCCGGGCCGAGGCCGGCGGGCCCCTCGCGGCGGCGGTCTGCTCCGTGTTGTCCTGGCTGCCCTGCGAGCTGCTCGACGCCCACCTGAGCCGCACCCAGTGCAGGCCCGTCAGACTCCTGCCGGTCATCTGCGGGGTGCTGCTCTGCGCTGCAAGGTGAACAACAATTTTTATTGAAAAAACAAATCCAAATCGAGTAACCACCACATGGCTTTAGCACCCGTTACTTGGTTCTGACAGCCTCATTACAGGGTGGCTGGCCAGCGCCGTGAAATCTTGAAGTTAGACTAGCCCGTTGACAGCAGGCGAGTGGGTGAGCGGGCGGGCGGGCGGGTGCGGGCGTACTTAGCGGGCTAGTGTAACCAAAACATTTCACGGCGCTGGCCAGCCACCCTGTATAGCTTTAGAAACTGTCTTTCGACTATAAAATCATCCGTCAGTGTCGATGGAGCTCCGCCATCTTGGAGTCAATAAACACAACACTTAGAACATGTAGCACCCAACTCACATTCTGAGCAGACGTCTGTGCGGAAACTGAGACGTGAGTGCGGCTGGATTTCACAGCAAATTTGGGTACAGAATCTGATTCGGCCATTACATACAGTTCTATCTTAAATTTTTCTGAGCTTTCTCTCAAAGCATTCTGCTTCGTTTGGCTCTATGAGGCGCCTAGTACTCAGGCAACCAGCTAGATTGCGTCCAGGGCGATACGCCGGGTTGCCTACCCTCAGTTCCGCGGGCGCTCTCCGCTGGAGCTTGGCGGGTTGCCTACTCTCAGTTCCGCGGGCGCTCTCCGCTGGAGCTTGGCGGGCTGCCTATCCCGTGTTCCGCGGGCGCTCTCCGCTGGAGCTTGGCGGGTTGCCTACCCTCAGTTCCGCGGGCGCTCTCCGCTGGAGCTTGGCGGGCTGCCTATCCCGTGTTCCGCGGGCGCTCCGCGCGACAACTAACCACGGTGCTCCTCGCAGGACCCTGAGCGTCGCCCAGATGCTGTGGTGGGGCGGGGCCACGATGGAGCACATGCGGCCCGTCCTGGGCGCCCTCACCGCCCTCCTCCTCGCCCTCATCGCGGCCCTGGACCTCTACACGATGAGGGTAAACAACAAAAGCAACAACACATTTTGGGGAGAAGTTGTCTCATATTCCCGTGGAATGGAGCTATTTCTATCCTGGAGGTGATTTTGATCAATCTCTGTTTTCATAGTAAACCAAATTGGAAAATTCTACAAAAAAAATCATCAACAATCTTTTGTCTATCTGACGTTTATTTACAAGCTTCTGAAGCAATTTACTTACATTGTTTCTTCGGTTTAAATCGGTCGAAACAGCCCACATTTGATAGAAGTCAAGCCATTTTGCAATTACAACAGCGTTTCTAACCAGTTTTTGTTTATAAATATATAAGAGGTATACGTTGCTGTACGTCGGAGCTTACGGTTTCATTCGGCTTGTCCTGTCAGTTTGCTAGGGCAGAGCGGTTCGACAAGGATAGCTTCTATTCCTTCTCCAGCTACAGCTACGAAGAAGCCAATCTCTACTCCAAAGCGACCTTCTCCTGGCTGACGCCTCTACTCAGGCTGGGGAACAGCAGTCCTCTGGAACTCGAGGATTTAGGATCGATTCCGCACTCTGAAAGCACCGCTGTACATTTCGAAAAATTCCATGACATTTACAACTCTTTAAACGTAAGAAAATATGCAATGGCTGAGTCATTCGCAAAGTCAAATATTCTCATCGATTTGTAAAAATGGATCTCGGATTAATTTTTACAGAACGGAAAGGAAGTTTCTCTATGGCGATGTTTTTTAATTTGCTCCTGGCGAATATTAGCTTTAAGTGGTTTCTTCAAACTATCCGGAGACATGGTGGGCTTCATAGGGCCCATGGGAATCTCTGTCATTGTCCTATTCGTTCAGAATATGAACAAAACTGGCGACATTCTCACCGCTGCAGCCGCAGAGGTTTGTTACATTGCTGTTATCTGAACATTTATTACGTTACCCTGTTATGCAACGATCAAATGCGTGATTTTTTTTCAGCCGGTGTCTTACGTATCAGTCTCCGAGTTCTTTAGCAATGGATACATCATGGGGATTCTCGTATTCATGGCGGCCTTGGCTCAGGGGACATTTTCTCAAAGCAGTACCCACCTCATCAACGTGGAGGGAATAAGGATAAAGGCGGCATTGCAAGTGAGTAGACCGAGTTCATCGAGATACCTTTCTACACTAAACAAGGCGGGAGTTCTAACCATTGTCAGTACTATCATTGATAAAAGACATGTTCGACGTGAGATGCCTATCATGCAGACCAGTTAATCGCAACAGGAAGTCATGATCGAAATCTTTTAGCGCACGTGTACGAAACATCAACTTTTGAGTACAGTGCGCAATATATATACGACTCCACATATTGTTTTTCTTAATTTACTGTATAATTTTTAAAAATATTTTCAATCGATTCAAAATGTATGTATCCAGGCAATGATTTATGACAAAGCACTCAGACTTCCTCTCTGGAGCTTCTCTCAGCAAGACGAGACGGAAGACACAGAGAAAGGGGTAGTCTTTGCATCGTCCCCTTCTTCAAAATCCGACCAGGGCAAGACCAACAGAAACAGCAAGAACGCACACATCGGCAGTATCTCTTCGATTGACACCGAGGCAGAACTACGGCAAGGGTCGTCAGCGTCTCATATTGACTTCGGCACGATCATCAACCTCATGTCTGACGACACGTACAACATCATGTCCTTCATTTGGATATGCCACTACACGTGGGCTATCCCCGTCAAGGTCAGATATCGAAAGGGTTTGGAATGCCTTTATGAAATTTAAATCAGATTTTAACCATTACGTTTTTCAGATTGGGGTTCTAATGTTTCTTCTACACTACCAGCTTGGGATAAGCGCTCTGATAGGAGCAATTCTATGCGTCGCCATAATGACCCCGCTGCAGTTTGCAATCGGGAAGAAAATGTCCGTGAACTCAAAAGCAATATCAGTGAGTCTTCCATGGAATTATCACGAACTGAAATACTGCAATGAGTGCCACATCCAAAAACTGAAACTGTCACTTGAACAGCATCTCTCTGCCTTTCACGACCTGCTGTTTCTAGGCGGCAAATGATGAGCGACTCCGTCGCATCAACGAGGTCCTCCACGGCATCAAGGTGATAAAGCTGTCCGGGTGGGAGGAGCAGTACGAGAGGAAGGTGCTTCTGGCGAGAAACAGGGAGCTGCGGCTGTTGAACCACGACTCGCTGCACTGGGCGATCATGAGTAAGTACGACAACCGCTCTGTTTGCTCCGCGACTCAAGCTGAGTGCCTGTAGAACGAAGGGAGAGGGAGGCAACCAAACAACTCCGGTGCGCGCTGCGGGAGCTACACCTGAGGGCGCCTCACTAGTTGACTGAGCGTACAAATGAGTACATGAAATATGTGAATACAAAATAATACCTGAAAAAACACAAACAATACAAAACAATACAAAGAATACAAAAATAACAAAAGAATACGAGAGAATACAAATAGAATACAAGCGATTACAAGAGAACAGAAGAGAATACAAGAAGTCAGTAAATACAGAAGCATACAAGAGAATACAAAAGAATACATCGAACGCGAGCGAGGGAATACATGAGTGAGGCACCCCTCGGCTATACCCCCACATTCCACTTTCGACGTAAGCCTTTTTTGGCGCTTGGTTCCAGCGTTCCTGACCCACGCCTCCTCCGCTCTGGTCACCCTGGTCACCTTCGGGATCTACATGCTCCTGGAGAAGAGTCCTCTTCCCACGGCCAGCGTCTTCGCGGGCCTCGCGCTCTTCAACCAGCTGACAGTGCCACTCTTCATCTTCCCCATCACCGTGCCCATCATCATAAGTGCCATGGTGAGCCTACTACACACTTACACAAAAAGAACAAAACTCAGAAACTGGGGCGAACCAACCCAGAAACCAAGGGTAAAAAAGATATTTTTGGACGCGATTTTGAGACCTATTCTATAACGCGTTTCGAAGCTTCCTGATCATTTTGGAACAGGTCTCAAAATCACCTCCAAAAATCCTTTTTTTACCTTAGGTTTCTCGAATGAGTTGCTCCAGATTCTGGGTTTTCGTTTTTCTGTGTAACTTATCTGCAATCGTTCCACTTGATTGACATGCTGTAGTAATGTGGACGTGGCATTCACAGATCAGCACGAAGAGGCTGGAAACGTTCTTTGCGAAGCCCGAGACTACCAATGTCCTGGAATACAGATCTAGTGAGGAGAGAGATGAGGCGAAAGATGAAGACAGACAAGAGATGAAAAAAATCAACTTCGAGGAATTGGTAATGCACATTCTTACTCAGCAACGCGGGTGCAACTAATTTCCTGCAGTTCTCACAAAAAATGTCATTCCAGCAGGTTATCGTGTCTTCACTGCAGGAGTCGACAGTGACGGGACTCCACGACTTCTGCAATGACAGTAAAAGGATGCGCCATGTTTCAGAAAGTGACTCCGACACAGAGACATGCGTTTTGAATGAACTGAAGACTACCGGCACTCGCAAGAAGAAACTAAACACGGAAAGTGTGAGGAAACGCTACCCGACCGAAAGCTCGCCTACAGGCCGAGGCAGCGTCGTGTCCATAACAGACGGCCACTTCTCATGGAGCTCCGGTCAAGTCCTCAACTTCAACGATGTGACAGTCCCGAAAGGTAACGTGCATAGTAGAAGAAATCTGATTTCTAAGGCAGTGTCTCTCGATTTCCGCGAATAACAAATTCCGCTGGCCATAAAAGTGAAACATTAGATGGAATGGAAATGAATTCTTCTCAGAGCTCTCTCTGTTTAGGGGTGATGACCCTGGTGGTGGGGGCGATCGGAAGTGGTAAGTCTTCCCTGCTGCTCGCTCTGCTCGGAGAGATGAGTTCCCTGGATGGGAGATACCCCGTGCGGTGGACACGGTACGTATCACTGTCGACTGTCGACAAAACATTGTAAGGACCATCTGGCCATCTCTCGCTCTCTCTCTCTCTCTCTCTCTCTCTCTCTCTCTCTCTCTCTGTCTGTGTCTGTGTCTGTGTGTCTCTCTCTCTCTCTCTCCTCTCTCTCTCTCTCTCCCGCCCTTCTCTTTCTCTCCACAAAGTGCTGGGATAATAAGGGGCTATCCATAAATTACGTAAGGCTCGTAAAAGGGGAGATGGGGGGTCTACGTACGCCAAGAGCATGGTGAGGTTAGGTTATTCGCCTTACGACGGGGGGTCAAAAAGATGCCAAATTATTCTTACGTAAGTTATGGACGACCCCCAAAATATCTTCCTCTTTCAGAGACTCCTCAGTGGCGTACTGCTCTCAGAGGCCGTGGCTGCTCAACGCCAACGTGCGGGAGAACATCCTGTTCGGCCAGGCGCTGCAGCGGCGGCGCTACTCCGAGGTAGTCGCCGCGTGCGCGCTGCAGCCCGACCTGGACATCCTGCCCGCGCAGGATCTGACCGAGATCGGCGAGCGGGGCATCAACCTGTCCGGCGGCCAGAAGCACCGAGTGGCGATAGCCCGGGCCCTCTACTCCAACGCCAGCACGGTGCTCATGGTGCGAACAATGTCATGCTTCCCAATCAGAGACCTTTCGTAAATGATAATTTCACTGCCAAAAACACTCTTTAAAAAAATGAATGAATTTCTAATTATTGCGAGAACGTTTTCCGAAAACTTTGGAAAAATAAGAGCAGATGTTTTAATTTCATTCAATGTTTTTCATTTTTTTCGGCAAGATCACGGTTTCCAAATTTCCTGATGTTTCGTGACGTCGACCTAGATTTGCCCTAACTTTTACAAACATCCCATGTAATCGAAAAGTGATATGGGTAGAGGTAGAGAATAATGAATAGATGGGTTTCAAATCGTAATCTCGCGTCATTTATGGACGGCCCCAGAGATCTCTAGCCTGGCTAAAGCACGTGAGCTCTCTGATCTTCTCCAGGATGATCCACTGTCGGCCCTCGACTACCAAGTTGGCCAGCATCTGGTGGAGGAGGGCTTCCGAAAACTACTTAAACTCCAGGGCCGGACCCTAATCCTCGCTACCCACTGCCTGCCCCTGCTCGCCGTCGCCGACTACGTAAGCCCGCCGCAAACTACAGCAAAACAATAACACTCACGCCGCCGCTGTTATTGAATGATTTGATTTTCCCGCCCCGCAGATCATCGTGATGGAGCGGGGCCGCGTGTCGGTCCAGGGCAGCCTGGACAGCATCCAGTCCGAGCGGCCGGACCTGCACCAGGCGTGGCAGCAGGCCATGACGGTCACCCCGGACAGCGGCCAGCCCGCCTCGCGGGGGGAGCGCACGGCGAGGGAGCGCTGGCAGCTGGTGCGCCTCGTGTCCAGGATAGGCCTGCAGCAGCAGCAGCGCGCCGACAAGAGGCTGCCCTCCCTGGCGCCGCGCCACTTCCGGGTACGTCACACCAGAAAAAACAAAACCCAGAATCTGGGGGAACTCAACCCAGAAACAAAGGGTAGAAAAAATATATTTCGGAGAGATTTTGATTCCTACTGCAAAATGATCAGGAAGCTTCGAAACGCGTTTTAGATTGAGTCTCAAAATCACGTCCAAAAATATATTTTTACCCTTCGTTTCTAGGTTGAGTTGCCTCAGATTCTGGGTTTTGGTTTTTCTGCGCACTCTTAAAAGCACGACATTTTCTATTTCAACTGAAATTTACAATCATTCTTTGCAACGTTGGTGAAATTGTATCATGAGTCGGCCGTTGTTAAGCGAGTTTAGTTTTTACGCCCACAGAAGAGTTTTCGCGAAGTTCGTTGTTCCCAAAACTATACAAAAAATTGACTAGATTTTAAATTTTTCTGAATGAACCAAGTAAATATATCGAATTTAGGAAACGCTTTTTCGGGTGTATTCGAAATCAGCAACAGTCCCTTCTTGCAGCGATTCAGCCGGAGGTACTCTCGCTCGCTCTACCGCAGCAACCACTACACGCATAACTTCCCGCTCCCCGTGGACGAGTACCCCGCGCCGGCGGCGGAGGCGGAGGGGGGCGGCCCCGCGGGGGACGAGTCGTGGGGCAAGCCGCTGCGTCGCACGCGGAGCACCATCGCCCCCGCCCCCAACATGTGGCGCCGCAAGGTGACTAGGGTGTCCTCGCTGCAGCCGCACGACACCGCGCGCTTCCCACAGCGCGCCTGGGGCGAGCGCTCCGTCCACGCAGTGCACGCCGCCGGGCGAGGGGCCACCCTATCCCCCGACGACGTGGTAACGCCCGACGAAGCGCACGCACAGTCTCGCAGGTAAGCCTCCTTGCGAGGCGCAATCAAAGAATTGAGCTTTGTTGTACATAAACCCATGAATATCAGTTATTATCTCTGTCCTGAAATTCTAGCGATTCGCATAAACTTACGGTCCATCTTCGATATTTGAAAATTTGCATTTCGAGAATTTTTGACTTTCGGTAAAAAAACGTTTTAGGGATTTTTTTTTCGTCCTCTCGCCCTGTTTTTTAGCCCTATATCTTTGAAAGTGGCAGCAATATTAATCTCAACTCTACTCACATCCAGAAATTCACGGGTAGCAGAGGATGAGACGTATGCCGCGAACTACCGATATCTACCCGATGTTCAGGACGAAGACACAGCCACGGAAGTTTCAGGTACGTAGCAGCATTCCACCCTGTCAGAACAAGAATCAAAACATAAGACTAACATACAGGTAAGAGACTGTCTATTTACAAACATTTTACGTAAAACATAAATCCAATAATTGATTATTTCAGTGGAGCACACAGACAGACAATCAGTTCAAGACATTGGGAGAAAGTATGGAAGGGTGCCTACGTACGTGTACTTCACCTACGCTAGGGCTTGTACTATACCCGTGTTCCTATCCTACTTCATGTCGACACTCGCCTGGCAAGCCCTCCGAGTCTACACAGACTTCTGGTTGAGTGATTGGACTGCTTTCAATGGAACGAGTGTAAATAAATCAACAAATAGAGATTATTTTCAAACTGAGGTATTAAATGTTACAGGAGTGAGGTCGGAAATTTAACATCGTTTACGAAACCGATATTGCGAAATGATTAATCTGAACTTTTGTTTCTTTCTCTTTTTCTTTTTCAGATGCTGAAGTATCTTTTCATATATTCGATTCTCTCAGTTGGCACTATGGTCCTCTCCCTGACGTCTAACCTCGTCGGTCAGCTAGCAGGAGCGAAAGCCAGGCTCTGGCTTCACAAGAACCTGTTTTCAAATCTTTTGCACTGTCCCATCAAGTTTTTTGACACTACTCCTATCGGCCGCGTTATAGACCGGCTATCGACTGACATAGCAGTTATAGATAAGGTAAATACACGTGATTTTTTCAAAGGAATTTTGGAGACTGCAGGTCAGGTATTCATTTCATCCCGTCGAGCCTCTCATGTCTCACAGTCTGAATCGCGGTTTCTTTTTCAATGTTTTGATAGAAATTGGCCACATCGATCCAGAGGCTGATGCAGTTTCTGTCACTCTGCCTCTCCGCCGTGCTGATCAACGCCATACTGTCGCCGTGGTTCTTGCTGCCCGCCCTGCCAATGTGCATCGCCTACTACACAATTCAACACTTTTATCGCGTCTCGACTCGGTTCGTTATCTTTCTTAAAAAGTCTCAGTGTAAGCAAAATGCTGAATCTACTGAATGCTCGTGATGGATTGACAACACTCCGACCATTCTTGCGAAGAGGAACTTCGCAATACGAACCATTGAAAGGCATTGTCATATGCAACATCTCCTTGCAATTATTACAAAGAATCTTCTTCGAAATACAAAGAAGATGCTTTCTTATACAAAGCAATTTCTTTGGAATATTGCTTATATTCTTTGTACTGCGAAGAAAATTCTTTGAGTTAGAAGACGTACTTCGTATAATGTCTCCAAATTGTTAATTGTTAATTACGCACAAATTCTTCGTAAGGACCTAACAGAGAGATTCTTGCAGAGAGCTTCACCGCATGGACAGCATCACCAGGGCTCCCGTGTCTTCCTTCTTCTCGGAGACTCTCGGCGGATTGGCCACCATTCGCGCCTTCGGCCAGAAGTCGCGCTTCATGGAGCTCATGCTGGCGAGGATGGACATCCACAACAACACGTTCCTAGTGCTCAGCGCGGCCAACAGGTGGCTGGGCGTGGCGCTGGTAGGTGGCCCTTGACGCTGGAGAGGAACATCGCCACTCCAGAGTCCACTTCACACATTTTTTACAGTCTCGCGAGCGAGAAGAACTCACTCGCAGTCTAATTTCGACTTGCTTTTAATAACTATCAAACTTTTTGAAACGTTCTCAAACGAAGGAACTGCTTACTACGTACAAATGAATGTAAGCGACCTTTATTTAGTAAGTTCGTTATGCGAATGAAATTAGTGCCGTTTGACTATTTTTAGCAGCTCGGACACGACAGGATCACACTGAATGTAGAGCTGGGAGTAACGGTTAAATTGTATTTCATTCGTTTAGCGCTGATGGGTTCGTTTAAAAGACCCGGCATTCAACCACCTACGCATGGAATTGAATTTCAGGATTACATGGGAGCGGCAATCGTATTGGTGTCTGTGATCGGTTCGCTCTTAGCGAGCCAGTTTTACCCGGGAGCGGTATCGCCCTCATTGGTTGGTTTGGCCGTCAACTATACGCTGCTCGTACCAATCTATTTGAACTGGGTGGTGAAATTCCTAGCCGATGTAGAGATGTACATGGGCTCTGTTGAAAGAGTGCAGCAGTACACCGACATGCCGAGAGAAGACTACAACACTCAAGGTAATTTGATCAGAATCTAGAGAACCCAGTGAGAACTTTGGATAGAAACGAGATCGATTTGATGTAGAATCCACTCGATTTTCGTCTTAAAGACGTCAAATTGATTTCGAATCGACTAATCATTTCTCACTAGGTAACTCGCCTATAAAAAAAATATAGTCGAAAATACTGCAGCTTATAAGTTTTCAGAGAATAACCGTCTCAATTCCACTAAGGTTTACAGATCCCTCCTACATGGCCGGAACACGGCGACATCCAATTCAAAGATGTCTGCCTGCGTTATGACGAGAACCGCGGCCCGGTCATAAGAAACCTCAACCTGCACATCCCCGCCGGTCAGAAGGTTGGCATAGTTGTAGCACAGAATGTACTATCGCCCGCGAATGAATGGACCCTGAATTATTCGCTGCCTCATTGGAGTCCATCACACCTCAGGCAGAACAAGGAAGTTGAAAAGAGGACTAGATAAAGTCACCCAAAGGACCACGCGACATTAGTTTCAACATGTTTTTGATTTCAACAAAATTCCACTCCACGTCCTTTTGACGTCTCCTTGATTCCCGTGTTCAGCTTGGGATGTTTAATACGCAAACTATCTATAGGCCTACATCCCTGCAGATGATAGCCTGTTCGAGTGGCTTTCGACATCCGTGTATATGAGAAATTGAATCCACGAACGTCTCTAGGTTGGGCTCTGCGGCCGCACGGGGAGCGGCAAGTCCTCGCTGGTCATGTCCCTCTTCCGAATGCTGGACGTGTCGGGCGGCAGCATCCACATGGACGGCATGGACATCGCAAGCATACCACTGCAGCTGCTCCGCTCGCGACTATCAGTCATACCGCAAGACATAGTCATGTTCAGCGGCACCATCCGGTGAGTGGTTGCCCCGCTCAGGTCCAAATAAAAAATAAATAAAAAAATAATAAAAAAAAATAAGTCCGCTGGAGATGGTATTTGAACCAACAACGTCATAGCAAGGAAGACGGATGGAAATGTTGACCCTTTTCCCCGTGTTTAATCTAATCGCGTTCTTCTATGTTGATGTTCCGCAGAGAAAATTTAGACCCCAAAGGTTCCTACTCAGATACAAAAATATGGGAAAGCTTGGATCTTGCTCAGCTGAAAAGTATGGTTGTAACTTTACCCGGAGGCTTAGGTAGGTGAACCCATATGGCGCGCATTGAAAGATTTGCAACTCATGCTATATTGTTTTAATTAACTTCGCTTGTCGTTAAAGCGCTGTGAGTGATTAGCTGTATGTTATAGATGCCGAGGTTAAAGAAGGCGGTGAGAACCTCAGTTTAGGGACCAGGCAACTATTCTGCTTGGCCAGAGCGATCCTTCAAAATGCGGCTATCTTAGTAATGGACGAAGCAACCAGCTCAGTTGATCCAACCACCGAGCAAGCATTTCTCTCCGTCGCCTTGAGTGCCTTCGCCCATCGCACGGTCATCATTATTGCCGTAAGTATTACCTCCATCTCAACTGGTGGATAATAGCTGGCTGACAGAAAACTACGATCATTTCAAATTAATGACAAGAAGAATAGCGTACTTATGGGAGAGGACGGGACTTAGGGCCTCCGTAAATTACTTGCAGAGGATTACCCCGGCCCTCTATGTTTCAGCATCGTCTTTCCACCCTCTTGGACTGCGACCGAGTGCTCGTGCTTGAAGGCGGTCAAGTGATTGAAGACGGATCTCCCTCACAACTTCTCAAGTTTGAAAATGGAGTATTTTCACTGATGTTAAGAGCAGGAAGCCAACTACCCAGCTAACAATGTTGCTAATAGTTTGTCAAGCCTCGTTGCAGTGCCGTGCTTTACAGCTCTAAAATAACTGGACAGAGAACTGAAAGTTAGCGCCATCAACGTTGTAAAAGTGGACGTAATATCTGAAAGCTGTAACGTCAGAAGGGTAGAGGAAACTTATGACCAACAATAATTACGGTGGCACTGAATATGCCTCTTTATTTGGTAAGTTAACCGCAACCGTAACAACCTCATGTTCAGAAAATTATACTTATATCCGGTCAGTAACACAAATTGTGAGCATGTATCTCGGGAAAACAAACACAGGAAGCATGTTATCTAAGTACGGTTTGGTGGATGTACGGAAAATTTGCGCTTGGAAATGACAAAATACGTCCTAACGTTCATTTCGGCCAAGTAGGTGCAGCCATGTCCCATATTCTCTACGCACACAACCAATGTACAGTAAAAAGTTCACAACTGGGACATTTGAGCACAATTAGCCTACGCTTCAAGTTTAGGTGTCACATACTGGAAGTTCTCTAAAGTAATCAATGAACATACATGCAAAATAAAAAAATCACATTCCTGAGGTTAAAATCCTACTGCGGAGATTCATGCAGCTTCATTGAAAAATTGTTTTCCCCACAAATGAGACTTGAAACCTGGGAACACTGAACTCATTTGTACATGTGATGCAAACATATCAAAAGGTTTTGTAAATTAACATAACAACATAGGCCAGGATAGGAAAAATTGTCATTTCTTGCGATCTCACAAAGTAGTCTTGCTCCTGGTAAGGCTGCTAAGTCACAACCGTTTGTCATTCTTGTACTCAGATCACCATACGACCACACAGAAACTCCCAAACAACTACATTCGTACTGGCACAAGATTGTATTGCAAAGCAAACAGTCAGTGCTAACCTAACTTCGGCTCCCGGAGAGGAGTAGGCAACTTTATAGAAAAGCACCGAGTAGCAGACGTCAACAATTCTTACCGAAAACTTTTAAGATAAATCAGAGCTAGTGTATTACCATACCATGATAGAGATTTAAATGAAAACAAACAGCAAGATAAGAAAAATTACATTCACAATGTTAAAGAAGTAAAACAAGAGAAAATTGTTGAATGATCACTGAATAGTGTACTTCAGTCCGATTGCGGAGAAGAAAAATGCGAATAACAACAGGCGCTCGGATTGGCCGGTTGAAGGAGAGGGGGTCGTCTGGTGAGAGGGAGGGCGGACCGCACAGCCCATCCGAGCGCCTGTTGTTATTCGCATTTTTCTTCTCCGCGATCGGACTGAAATACACTTTGATCGATGAATCACTTTCCTAATGAAGAAAGAGCTGTTACACAAAACCGCATGCTGGCTTTGTGAAGCTTACCCAACTTAAAATTATCAAGCATATTGAAGAGCCCACTCAGTTATTGTGTCTTCATCCATAAGACACCCCATGAAATATTTAATGGAAATACGTCCTTTTCATTAATATCATATTAGTCTTTTCCTACAATGAGGGAGATTTCTATGTGGTCACCAACATCTCTTCAGCTTAAACGGAGGTTAAAAAAGGCACGCGTGATCACGATCAGTGTAACACCCTACAAAGAAAGTAAGTAATCAATTAGAACCAAATTAACGAGAGTTACTTTTCATGTGTCTAACAAAGTGACAGGAATTTTCAAAATATGTTTAAAGCAGGAGTGTAATAAATTTTGGGTTAACAAATATTTTCATACGGTTCTAATACTTGGAATAATCACGCATGTTTTCACCCTATAATGCACAAAGTTCAGCATAAACTTAATAATAAAATTTAAATAAACTATGAATATTTTGAAAATATCTGATATGCAAACAACTTGATTTACGAACTACTCAACAATATTTACAAACTTTTATAATAAATACTCTTATGTACAAATGAATTCTTAATTTCGCATTTCTTTGTAAATAAAGAACAGTATAAATATAACTGCAAATTCTACATTAATTGTAGATCAATTGTATACACTTGGTCATCAGCTTGTGTTCTTGTAAAAACTTCAAACATGCATGAGTTCAATCATCCTTCTTTCAAACCATGATCAAATCACTATCAACATTTGAAAAATCCTAAATTCTAGTTAATGAAATTTAGATGTAATAATGTTTAAATTCAATGACAGGATTATTTTAGTTGCTAAGTTGCTTGGTTAACATATGGCTAAACTTTTAAGATTTCTTGGCTTTATTCATGTGTCGATCTAAATGTAAAGTTCTTGGTCAACGAACTATGCGTCCTATATATGCAAGTGAAACGTTCCTAATGTGACGGATTTTTATTTGGTCTTCATCAGTTAACTTTATATTTTATAGTGTGGAAAGGCAAGCTTAGATACAAAAGATGCAGAAGAGTGAACCTTTAAAACAACACATTCATTCAAACATTATTTTGTATCTTTTTGTTTTGAAAGTTTGCCTCTGATCATTTAGGCCTCAAGTAAGACGGATGCAACAATCTAAGGAGAAAGAGTACACTTCGAAATGAATAAATCATTGTCTCTATTGACTTGAGTGTCAGTATTTATATTAGTAGCGCTATGTGATAAAGGCCAAAGTTCCCAAGCCGGCAGTGGTATGAGCTGATGAATTGAACTTAGCTTTACAATGTTTCCCCTTTCTGTCTCTAGTTACTTTAACGACCTCTGGCGAGATTGCATCTAACCCTATTAGTTCAGCCACAGTATGAAACCAGTCAGTGATCAATTATTTATTACTCTTTTCAGAGGCCAATTGGAAAATCTCCATTCCCGGTCTCCTTCCTCACCAATCTATGCAAAGTCTAGGAATGCTACCGATCTCTTTCTGTTAGGGCACTTCACTATCCGACTACTTTACAAGACTCCTACTTGCAACATCAGGTACCATACAGCTAATTAAAAAAAAGAGGATTCCCATTATTTAAAACTAAGTAGACTCAGTCAGCCGCAGGACTAACAACCTCGCCAAAGATAGTAAAAGTATCAAGAGTTTCAACCTAGCAGATATTGTGATCCGTCTTACAGGCATTAGATTTTTAATAAATTGATAGAAATCTACACAAGTTACACATTCTTAGGCTGGGCTGATCCACTGTTTATCAAAGTGGAGCAGAGACATAAGTTCACTGATGAGCAAAAGGTCGCTCAAGTGCCGTATTATACTAAGAACGTTCATAAGTACAAAAATTTCTTTGAAATAAGTATTTTTCATGTCAGTCACCAACATAGGAGTATGAAAAGGAGGCACAGCCTGGCTCAGAGAATGAACCTCGTCACATGCGTTGGTTAAGAAGTAGAAACTCGTGGAATTAAGAGTTAACCGCGAGGTCTAGCTTCTTTCCGACCCGAGGAACATAAATGTAAAATCACTGACTAAAACACGACAGCTAGAACAAACACTTTATCGCCAGTAATTTTAACAGAATTTCGTACAAAAGGGTTCTCGCAGATTAGTAAATAAAGCTTAGGTAACTTACGATCCTAGTGAGCGCAAGATAATTTGAAATCATCTAACCGTAATACTTGTAGATGCCATTCTACCGGGAGCATTTTCAATACAGAAATATAACGAATCACGTATGAAATTTATCAATCGAGTCAGAGCCTACGTGTCAGGCTCTCCTCCACGCTCACGTACATTCAACAAAAATATTGGAAATTCATTAATTAACATGATGTGCAATTTAAATGCGACATTGAATTATAAAATTTCTTCCGTTGGTTCACCACTCTTCACAAAAAAGATCACTTTTAAACATTGTTTATATGGCTAAATAGGTTTCATCTGAAATAATCTGTCTCCATGAATTCAGACTTTTATCACAGGTCTGGTCTAAACTGCTTACATTAGAAAAAGGGCTCGTGAGCCTGGTCTCAGCTGGTGCTTGTTGCAGGGTTGTTGCCGTCAGGCAGCGTCCAAGGTTTAAGGGGCTCGGGAACCAAGTGAGGAGTTCGGGAGCTGATGGGAGGCAGTATAGGAGACACTGGCCAGGGGTGCGGCGCCGATGACTGCGGCACGCTCCTTGAGTGCGGCAGCGCCAAGGACCCCGGCCCGAGTCCTGCGACCCCCGACGATGTTGTGGTCCCCATATGGCCAGAGGGCCCCGAGAGGGGTCCTGACATGGGCGAGTGGCCGAGGCCCGTGAACCCACTCATCGAGTTGGACCCCGGGCCCCCGAGGGGCCCACCCCCTCCACTCCCTAATGTGCCGGGCCCCATGGGACCCCCGGGGCCGGGGGTCAGCGGGGCGAGGTTGGCGGCAGACTCCGGGTGGAGGAAGTTCCGCCTCTGCTCCGCCTTCTCTGCCTGCTGGGCGATGCACCGCGTCAGCAGCTCTGGTAACAAGTCCATCTGCTCCTGAATGTTCCCCAGGCGCTCCTCCATCGCGTTGATGCGTTCCTCTAGCGTGTCCTGCCGCCCGCTCATGTCGGAGACGATCTCGTACACCGAGTTCTGGGTCTAAGGAAAGAAACACGTCTCGTCAACTCATCATTCGATTGACGAGCAAGCAAATAAGAAAATCCTACTCACCTTCGCCATGTCAGTGATGGTATTTGCGTTGTCCATCAGTTTTCTTTGGTCCATCTTAACTTTTCGTAAGCTGCAGCAAAATAAGTTAATCAGTGGTCCGAACGATTTTAAAGATGCGGCACGCAAGTAAAATTAGAATGGCAGACATGCTACGCAAGTGAAATTAGAACGACAGAAATGCTACGCAAGTGAAATTAGAACGACAGACATGCTACGCAAGTAAAATTAGAACGGCAGACATGCTACGCAACAAATATTAGAATGACAGACATGCTACGCAAATAAAATTAGAACGATGGACGTACATCGGGAATACAAATGAAGCGAGCGGTTGGTATGAAAAGCTCATTGTTTATTTTGTAAAGCGTTCCCGAGAAAATAAATTTCGTAAAAGCAATTTAACTCTTTGTAAGCACTTAGCATTTCTTAGGTATTCTCTTTGTTACACAAAATTCTGAAGCAAATACAGAATGTCAATACTAGGCAGAGAGTGGGCGGTTGATTACTCACGCGTAAATAGCGAGGAGGAACTTCCGCTGGTGAGTGCGGACCCGACCTGCGTTCACGCGTTTCACCAGGCGCGTGTGTTTGTATATCAACCATGTTTCCCGAAGCACGTTTGCGGCAGCATTTTTCAGCTAAAACATCACAAGGAACGAATAAGCCGCAGACAATGAAAGAAATGTTTTCCTATCAGAAATGAGAGTATGTAAGGCGGGCAATTCGCTATGGTAATGTGTGAATAGGGTATTCCAATGATAGCCAGACCGGAAATAAGAAAAACAAAACGACACGGCAAGCGGGGGAGCGGGGAGCTG
>CABIKL010000897.1:0-18242 GCA_902196195.1 Aptinothrips rufus | reverse complement strand
GTTTTTAGATATCGAACTGGCCAACAAGAAGCTGACGGTGCGGGGGCCAGGAGCTACTACGCATTGGTGGTCGACATTCCCTCTTCGGCTGTGTTGCTTCGTGGGACCGCGCTGCGCTGTCCGGGTGTTGCGCCCTGTGCGCCACTGGTTGCGGGCGGCTGGGAAGGGGTGGGGTGGGGGAGGCGTCGCACCCAGCCCGGATCGTGTGGGCGCTAGGGGTGGGAGGTTTGACGCTGAGCTCGACGCGGTGCACATTGTCTTGATTCTCCACCTCGTGTCTTCCCACCTTGCGCCAGTCATTGAGCTGCGAAACGAATTGCCTGAGAGGCAACAACATAAACATGTTTATTTGTCATTAGTTCTTCCAGTAAATTTACAATGTATTTTTGTTGGTTTTGTTAATGTCATCGGAAAGATAATATAGACGGCTGTTGATGAGTACTCTAAGGGATGAAAGCGAGTTTGTCTCTCTCTGTCTCTCACTCTATCTGTTGCGCGTCTCGTTCCCTCTCATTCATATTCCTGGAACCTAGCCACTGGAAGCACTGGACGGTGACGGTTGTTATTGGTCCGCTACTCACTGCAAGTCGTCAGGTGTTTGTTTGCAGTGGGCGCCGACTGGACACACGTGTGCTCGGCCTCCTGCTCCTCCGTCGCCGCCCCGCCCCGCCCCGCCCCGCCCCGCCCCGCCCCGCCCCGCCCCGCCCCGCCCCGCCCCGCACCGCCGACTGCTCCTCGCGCACGCGACCCGAGACCTTGATTCCGAATTCCGGGTTTGACGCGCTTCCCCGCAGAGCGACGCTCGGTTGTTTGAGGGCCACCGCAGAAGGGTGGTGGTTAGAGAGCCTAGAAGGAGAGAGGCGACAACTGTCATGGCGGCTACCGGACTGGGATCCAGTTGTGTCCGCTCTACCCCGCACCCTCACCCCTCACCGCGCGCCCAGGTAGAGATGCGCTGCCCATGCGCTGTTTCCAGCTTTATCCCAGCGGCTACCAGGACCTCTGCCGCCATGACAGTTGTCGCCTCTCTCCTTCCAGGCTCTCTAGTGGTGGTGGGCAACTAATGCAGTAACGGAGAATATTGTATATCACTTGTAGAATACACAGGAATATTTCAGGAGTGGCTCGGAATAAATTTCCATGTGTATTCTCGAAAATTATTTGACTTTGCGGAACACGGAATGTATTTCTTGGACGAAAGAAGAAGTGTTGCTCACCGCACGTCGGCGCCATCACCTTGCCCCAGCGCCAGGACCAAATAACCCCACTCCCAGAACAGTAGGCAACATGTAGCCCGAAACATACAGGTGCGGAGCGGGCTGCATCTCCTCCTGCCTACTAGGTGACCTCTTAATGCTCTCAGCCTGGGCAGGGAAGTACGATGTACGCCCCTTACAGCGCTGCCGGGAGATACGCCTGTTTAGATAGCCGTTTGGCGTTGCGCCAGTCTTTATCGGAGGTGTCGAGTTCCCGCGCTGCGGAGCGGAGCGCGCCGGCAGGGTAGGCAACACGCACACAGCCGTGTTGGGTTGGTTGCCTGGCTCACCGCTCTCCTCTACGCAGTAGTATCTCGGAGAACCAATGCGCTGAATTAATTCTTTTTCATTTTTTTTTCCTGTTCTCAGAGGGGAAGTGTGGCCTCAGATGAATCCCCGGTATCCGTGGAGGCCGACACAAAGCAGCTGGTCCAGTCTGTGAGTACATTTGTTTTTATTTTACAAGTTTAAAAGTTTGATTGTTGGACTGATTTTCATTTGACTTTTTTCAGGCTTCCGATGATGAACTGTCCAGGAGCGGTCTTGTCTCCGCAAGCTTCAACTACATCAATTCCATCATCGGCAGTGGAGTCATTGGTAACCCTATCTAGGATCCTCACCCAAACTTTGATCGCAGGTTGATTTAAGTGCAGAATCAACTAATGGATGATATTTCGTCTTGGAACAGGTATACCATATGCTCTTCACCAGGCAGGCTTTGGACTTGGTTTGATGCTGCTGGTGTTGGTTGCTGTAGTCACAGACTACTCCCTCGTGTTGATGGTTCGCAGTGGGCATCTGAGCGGAGCCTATTCCTATCAAGGACTTACAGAAGCAGCTTTTGGGAGAGTGGGTTTCATCCTACTATCGTTCTTGCAATTTACTTATCCATTCATTGGTGAGTATTAAAAATTTCTCAAAGCCAATACCTCCATTTAAAAAAATTGATGTTCCATCACTCATCTCTTTTATTTAAAATAATTGTGATGAAAATACTTTTAAAAATATGCTAACTCTTTATTTCTCCTCTGTTGCAGCTATGGTCAGTTATAATGTGGTAGTTGGAGACACAGTGACAAAAGTTTTTATTCGCCTTTTTCATTTGGAGGGTGGATCTGTAATGGCTCAGCGATGGCTGGTTATTGGATTGGCTACAATCTTTCTCACAATACCTTTGTGTCTATACCGTGACATTGTCCGTTTGGCCAAGATTTCTTTTCTGTCCCTCCTCTTTGTTTGTCTCATTCTGATCACAATATTTATTAGATTGGGTACATTAAAAGATGTTGTGTAAGTATACCATCGCAGGATATGATTTATTATCAAGTAGTTTGAAAGTAATGTGTAGAATTGATTTTGGAACATTGAAGCTTCAAAGCATCATATTATCTTTTTATTTCAGACCCTACACTCCAGATGCATTCAGGTTTGCCAATTGGGATATAATTCCAGCAATAGGCATCATGTCGTTTGGTAAGCTCAAAGTTTTGCAAGTCACAGGCATGATAATTTATGTGATCTTATTAAACAAGTATTTTTGTCCCTAGCATTCATGTGCCATCACAATACGTTCCTGATTTATGGATCCATCGAGAATGCCTCTCAAAAGAAGTGGGATAAAGTGACGCATGCTTCTCTCTCTGCTGCCTTCATTGTTTCTGTCATGTTTGGAATTGCAGGATATGCAACATTTACTGGATTTTCTCAAGGTACCTTTGTTTTACCATTTATTTTTCTTATGACTTCAAATTTAATTTTATGAAACAGTTTCATGACTTTCCGAGTTTCAAGTTCAACACATGTGTTTTATTTTAATTTGTTGTTTATTCTAGGTGACTTACTCGAAAACTATTGTTGGGATGATGATCTTATGAATGTGTCTCGTCTCATGTTCAGTGGAACTATACTATTGACTTACCCGATTGAGTGTTTTGTCACAAGAGAGGTGATCTTGAACACATTCTTCCCCAGAGACAAGGACAATGCAGATGATAGAGCTGCCTGGTATCGTCATGTTTTCATTACATTGGCGATTGTCATTGTCACTTATTTTCTCTCCATGTCAACAGACTGCCTTGGAGTTGTGCTTGAATTAAATGTGAGTTTCAGCTGCCATGTAGCTATACATTATTCATATCTTTTTGTTTAAGACTTTTTTATTCATCATGTGTGCAGGAATGTCATTTGGAAATCTTAAATGAAAATTATTTTCCTTTCAGTGTGTTATGTTTTCTATATTTTGATTTTTCTGTTCTTATTGCAGGGTGTTTTGGCAGCAGTTCCACTGGCATTCGTCCTTCCAGCCATTTGTTATTTGAAATTGGAGCAAGGATCTATTTTCTCTCGCAAGAAACTTCCAGCTGTGTTTCTTGCACTTTTTGGCATTGTTGTTGCTGGAGTAGGCCTGGCTTTATTAGTCTTAAACTTTTCTGATCTGGATTCCTGCAGACATGGAAAAGGTTTAGACTATTGTTTCCCCAAAAATGCTACAAATGCACATCCGTCTACAGCTTCATCATAATATTACCTAATTAGAACAGTACTATTTAAGAAATTTCAGAATCCTTATATGATAACACTCTGAATCAAGATGTATTTATTTGGTAAAGTTTCATGTAGTTGACTTCTAAAAAGACGATTTATAAATGTTAATTTACTTATATCACAAGCAGTGCAATGAAGATGATGTATAGCTGGCTGTGGAAAAAATGTTCTACAGTAGCACTTTGTGTGAATACCTAGTCGTTTTAATTTTAAGATTTAGTTATCATTATGGTTTTATCTCTTAATAATTATTATGTACCTTTGTTTTGTCACTTCTTTGAATGTGTGTAGTGCAAGCCTTCTAAAGCTGTACATAAGAACAAGAATACTATTTGCTCTCAACTTCATTTCTAATTCTTGGAGTACTGAGTGGAAATATTTAAAATGATTTCCTTTAGGCAGGTCAGTTTTCTTTCCTTTGCCTTGGAAGAAAGCTGAAAGCCGTATCTTTACCACAATTCTTGCTGGAAAAGAATTCAATCTGTTCTGATGACATACTATTTCTGATACTTCTTTGTTCTTGTCCTATCAGTGTTTTTTTGTTTTATTTTGGAATCTAGAATCTAAATATCCAAATCCCAGAGAAAGAAATTAGTTTTCTAAGATCCATTGTGCCTTTAGCATCATAATAAGTACACGGCTATCCACGAAACTTAAAAAAATCCAAACATATTTATGATTGTGATATATTTACTCATAGTTGTATGTATGTCTTGTTTTATTGTGAGTTTAATTTTCATAGTATCTGTCTTATGTTTATCTCTATAATTCATACCATAACGTGAATCTGAATTGACATCTCGTAAAAACAATGGTGCTTGAAAGTAAGCAGTGCTGTAAATTTCTCTAGCTTCTTGAATCTACCTCTGGCCTGTAAGATCATAATTTTTTCTTCTCCCGTATTTTTTTAAATATTATTATTAACTCCAGGTATTCTGTCCGAACGATTCAGTTTGTTTTTGAGTTCGTATGTTCATAGTTTGTAGTCTCTGGGGCTTTTTTGCGGAATCCTAGTGATTGCCTGAGTCTTTGCCATTGATAGTAGTAAAATATGTGTGCCATATGAAGAAATTTCTTCCCGAATGCCTTGAAGTTCTTGTTGAATCAATAACTTTCTTAACAGGAAAAAATGCGTGACGACAGACAGTCTCAAAGTAACTTTAAAAAAATAAAATCTTTTTTTTTCCTTTTTTTTTCTTTTGAGCACAGGCGACTTTTCTAGGGTTGTAAATTGAGTGTTTTAGCCATACTATTCTGCTAGCTTTGTGAACTAATGAAAAATTTTATTTGTATTATTTCCATAACAACTTGTCCACATCAAAGATAAGTTAAGTGTTCGTTCATCCTCATAACCATATCCATTTTATAACACATACCTTAGAACAGTCAAACCCATTCAATCTTGTAATTTAAGATTTGGCTGTGCATTAAATTGGAATTACTAGAACTACTAAGATTCCAAATAAAGGATTTTGTTCTGTAAGCTGCCTTCTGTAGAGTTAAATGAGACAACTAAAGTAGGTAAATTTTCAAAACGTTTCTGGATTATCCAGAATGCACTGGAAAGTGCTGGAAAATAGCATGTAACAAATAACTGCAATTTTTATAAGTTAGGTATAATTTAATTGAAGATGTGGACTTGGTACTCCTTTCATTACTTCAGTTTACGGTATTGAATTTACAAACATTTTCAAGAGTGATATTATGTTCTTTTTCCTTGCTTTCTTGGAAATTTTTATTTATTGATTGCATGACAACATTCATGTTCTTTGTTCTACATGCAATCTACAATGTTGAAGACAAAATGCTTTTTTGTAATGTTTGATCTACTTGAGATTTTTGAGACATGTATTGTGATATACAGTATATCATCTAATATTTCATAGTGAGAGTTGCTTTTTACAGATGCTTCATATCATTGTTTTGCTTCCTTTTCGCAAACACAGATAGAGATGTTAATGCTTATCTAAAAAATTTGATGAATCATCATGTAGAATATCAGCAGCATGACATTATTTTGCGTGACAATTCTCTGTGATATTTTACTGAAGTATGTTGTATGTTAGGTCATACCTGATTTTTACTTTTTTGTTGACAGTGATAACCACAGCTTCACTTCTTTGTTAACCTTTGGATATGAATCTAGTTTTAAGTCCCTAGTTTCTTTACTTCTAATATCTCTTGAACTCTCATGTTACAAATGCAGGAAGAACTTAAGTTTTGTTAGTGAGAAGAGATTTGTTTGAATTTTATTGTCTCTGTTTTAAAACTGATTTATCTCTCTCAGCTGCATAGAAATTTCATGTTGTATATCTTTGACTCTAAATCAATAAAGTACACTTAATGAAAACAAAGCGAAACCGACTTTATTGTACACTCACCTTCGGAGGTGGCACTTAGTGCTCTACACGAAACTGCTGTACACACTTGGAAAGTCATTTCTTAAGTTACTGTTAAATTGCTCTTCACTTGACGTGATACTTATGTATTTTGTTCAGTGAGTGCGAGATTGCCTCGGCCGCGAGGAAATCAGCAGTCAGGGCAGGGGCAGGAGCCTCGGGATCTCAGGTACAGCATCACCACATCGACTTCCAAAATTTAAAACTGGGTGACGACACTGGAGGATAAGTATATGTTCCCGCTGGTTAAAAACTCAGGGACACATATATGCACAAAATACATATGTATCACGTCAAGTGAAGAGCAATTTAACAGTAACTTAAGAAATGACTTTCCAAGTGTGTATGACTTGTAATCTGTCGGGAGCAGGGCAGTCGGATCAGGGACGAAGGTAGTGGTTTTACAAAATAAACACTTTTTATTTGCAATGAAAGTATCTCTCTTTTCCCTTAAGAACTACAAAGTTTGTTCACAACCTAAGTTCTGTGATTATTCCTTGGTAAATCAACAAATGAGTGACAAGGATATGTACACGTTATTATTACTAAGTAAATTTACACTCTACCCGATCCACACATAAACATGATTGGTCGTTATCTCGAAACTATTATCTTAGACACAACACAACAGACTTGTATATTACATGCATTTGCATTCCATGCAAACGATGGTGTCAATATCGTGACCATTTACTATACAGGGGTGAAGACAAAAAGACACAGATGAATGAGCATTAAGTACAAGTAACGAGTGTTTTTCTTTACATTCGATAACGTTGTGAATGAATACAGAGGGAAGGCTGAGTCTGGTAGAAGGTAGAGACAGCTCTATGAAAAGTGCCCCATATTTGGCGGAAGCAATTGAATTTTCAATGAGTCACATATCAATCTGCACATCGATTCCTAACTCTGAGAATCTGCATTCGTCACCTATTTCGATATAATCTTTACCCACAAAATTACAGAGAAACTAGGTAACTGCAAAGGTGTCCAACTGACTTCACACTCCCTACAAGGCGTCAGGAAAGCATAGGTACATTTATAATTTGAGCAAATATTCGCTAACAAAATACTGCATTATCCTGACGCTAATTTTTAGCGTCTTTCGATGCAAGTGATTTACGATGCCAGTCAAGTATGAGCGATGCGACTTTTTCTTGCATTCTCCTCAAAGCGTTTCTCTGGTGGAAGGATTTGTAGCTGCTATAGTTGTAATTTTGGCAAGGTGCTGGCTGATGCGTCTTGAGCGTGCCTTTTCAGTACACTCGTTCAAAGCAGAGAGGCTTGAGGCGAGTTCCTGTCGTCTTGCTCTTGTCAGTCACGAGAGCTGGTCGCTGATCATGATCCTGGACTGCACGCCGCGACTAAGGTAGTTTTGTACTGACTCGTTTTCTGAGGTCGCGTCACTTTTTCAACCAGAAGCACCGCCGAGGAGACCGAACAATTTTCGGAAAATGAGGAACTTGACCTGAAAGCAAGCAAAATAAAAGATAAGTTTACAAACAAACGAAAGCCATTACACTCAGAAAAATGCTTGTAGTTATTTCTGGCGTCTTTGAGAGCGAGAGGGAAGTCCACCTGACGTCGTTTTGAGCCCGGCTTGTGTTTGCAGGGTTTGCCTATGAACATTTCGAAATTCTGGAAACTCTAAGCACAGCCGATCGCCGACAGTTGCTTGTTCCGAGCACTGATGTCAGACGAGTTACGCGGGCAAGTCGGGTGCATACTAAATCGTACTTCTAGCACACTAAAGTCGTAATAACTTTGAAATAACGTAAAAAAAAAATAGATTAAATGGGAAGTGAAATAACTAGAAAAATATCAAAAACTTCAAAAAGAGCTAATTTTTACGCTGTTTTTCACGTTGCTCCGAATGATTTCCCCCTACCGCACGGAATAATTGCTGCAGGCTACACACCCTGAGTAGTAGGCTGACGCCGTCAGTCAAGATGCGCAGCTTCTCGTTCACTTGGTTGCCGCCGCCGCCGCCGACGCTGCCGCCGCCGCCGCTATTGGATATCCCGAGGATGGAGCTGAGGTCGGATCCACCGCCGGCGGAGGCGCCGGAGTCTCCGTCCTGGAAAAGGCAACCCAGACCGTCAGCGAGGATTCGCCAAGTCAACAGCATTTTAATTAATCACCGCGATCTAATAATAAAAAAAAAAAGCTGTTATCGATAGCCCCAAAATATCGACAAGAACGATTTCGAATCGATCTGGCTGGGTCACTGGCTCAGACTATGCGACCCACGGGGCCTGACTTTGCTCTGATTTCTGATTGCGGGTGGGGGTGGGGGTGGGGGTGGTTGTAAAAAGGTGATATGTATTAACTTACATATTATTGTAAGATCTTATAAAGCCTTTTTATTTCGAGGTGACTCACTCAGCACTCACCGCGCCGCCGCCGCCGCCACCGCCGCCTCCGCCACCGCTGCTGGAGCCGAGCAGCGGCGTCACCAGGCTGAGGATGGAGCCGGAGTCGCTGCCCGCCCCCGCGCTCGCGCTGGCGCCGTCCCCACTGCCGTCGCCGCCGCCGCCCTGCGAATCCCAGAGCGTCGTGTTAATACCTTGGAACATCTCCCGTTAACAACGGCGTAACTCATCAGTGCGCATTAACAAGGATCCACCTGAAAGGGGCGGAGAAAAACACTGTCTCCCATATGTTTATGCACAGGAGATGAGATCTTTCCGCGCAGTTACATTCAGATAGTCTTTTGTTGACCAATGACGAGATACAACGTCGTTAACAGGAGACACACTCCTCTGTAGCAGCGGCCTTTTCGTTGGTCGCACAACACCGTAAACAATATTGTGGTATGATTGGACCCTCATCAAACATGTACAGAAAGGGTCATAAATAGAAACAGCGTGTGTTAGGTTAGGTTTGGTTAGGTACTAAGCACAACACATGCCCAGGTTGAGTTCTACACAATGTTAGGGTTAGAAGCGAGGCAAAATGTACAGCGTCCTATATTTATGTTAGTTGACGTTAGTTCCTGGGGTAGTTACCGTTCACGTGACTTGATGTTATCCAACAGCACTTACCATACGTATGCTATAAAACTTTCAACACCCTGGAACTTTTAAAAGTCACATAAATGAGGACTAATAATTCAATTTTTCTGTCAAAACAGGGTGAACTCAGAACACAACTCGAGAATATTAGTTTAACCATGAGAGAAGGGCCGCCCTTCTCTCATGGTTTAACATTCCGCAGCGAGAGATGAAACATAGAAGGACATAGTAACGATGCCGACTCGACATCGAATGGCGCTTTACGATGTCGATTTACGAACCACAATACGAAAACCGACCCGAAAACAAATTGCCATCGATGTCGAAGTGACATCGGTTAGAAGTCATCATCATCTCTCACTGCTCTGGACCTAAGCAAAATTAATTAAAAAAAAAAAAAAATGATGAAATATTTATTTTTTTGCCCTGTTGTCGGTCTTACGGATGGTCCTCCCGGTCCGGAGAGGGCCGCGGACACCCCCGCCAGCAGCTCGACCAGCGGAGTGATGGCGGTGAGCACGGCGCCCACGTTACTCCCGCCGCCCCCCTCCTCCCCCTCCCCCTCGCCGTCCTCGCCCCCCTGCAACAGAGCTTGGCAATTATTTTCACGATCGAACTGTTAAAATATCATTGCACAGAAAAACCAAAACCCAGAATCTGGGGCAACTCAACCCAGAAACCAAGGGTAAAAAAAATATTTGGGTGGTGATTTTGAGACTAATTGCAAAATGATCAGGAAGCTTCGAAACGCGTTTTAGATTGAGTCTCAAAATCACGTCCAAAAATATTTTTTCACCCTTAGTTTCTGGGTTGAATTGCCCCAGATTCTGGGTTTTGGTTTGTCTGTGTGCGGGGGCGGGGCTTCGCGGACTGATACCGTATCTTACCCCGCCGGAGATGCCCTCGAGGAGCGGCTCGGCGAGCTGCAGCAGGGTGCCGATGTCCAGGGGCTCCTCGCCCTCCTCGCCGCGCTGCAAGGAAGACGTCTTAGTCTCGTTTCCAAGAATCCGTCCGTTTTAAAATCAGGTCGGCTCTGTTCCCGTCCCGGACTCACCCCGGACAGGCTGGCGAAGACCTGGGGCAGCAGCTGCAGGATGCCCGAGAGGTCTGGAGGCTCGCGGTTCCCCTGGGACAGACAGAGACAGACATTGAGTGCTTGCAGTGACTCGCGAATTGAACGAAGACGGCAAGTGTTCCGCTATCATATAATCATATACTCATGGAATCATGGAATCATATTATATTCATATAATCATATAAAATCATATAATCATATAAAATCATATACTCATATAATCATGTAGACATATAATCATATAATCGTATAATCATATTATCATATAATTACATAACCATGGAATCATGGAGTCATATAATCATATCACCATGGAATAGTGGAATCATATAATCGTATAATCATATAACCATAGAATCATGGAATCATATTGTCATATAAGCTTCCGCTTTCGGATGACGGTCAGAAAGCGACAGCTAGCGACGCGTGGCAGGCAGGCGCGTCGGGCTGCAAGGGCGCCTGGAAGGTAGGCAAGCCTGTTGCGCGGCCGTGCGCTGCGGGGTGGCCTACCTCCTGCTCGTCGGGCGTCAGGGCACTGGGTAATGTGTTTCGCAGCTTTCTGCCTGCCTGATCGTTGTGCAATAGGTATCAACACGACCTTCAGAGCCATGTCTTCCACCCCTGGTTTCTGGGTTGAGGCCGACGCCTACAGTACGATACGTGTTGTACCACCAACATTGTCGTATTGCAGTCCGGTAGTGAAGTACATCTACGATGTGCGTGTGCGATAGTGGTTAACAGTGTGTACTCACGCTGCCGCTGAGGGAGCCGATGAACGGCAGCACGGTGCGCAGGACGGCTTGCAGGTCGCTGCCGCCGCCCGCTCCCTCCTCACCCCCCTCAGTAGCGCCCTGGAACCATCAGAAGAATACGTCACTCGAGTGTTCCTGTCAGCAGGAGCAGTGAGGTGTGAAGTGGTCGAGTTCAACTCACCTTCCCCATGTCACCGCCTCCGCTGCTGGATCCCACAAGAGTCCCGATGACGCTGATTATGGAACCCGAACCACCGTCACCCATCTGGAGCACATCAACAAAGTCAGGACTCAGGCGTGAAATGATGTGCAATGTATCGAAAAGGGCTGAGAACCCATGTAGTCCATTTCAACCAATCCGGCGTTAGGCGCCAAGTGAGGTTGCCTTGTTGGTATGCTGGTTTTCATACTCACTCCCGATCCACTGCTAGATCCGAGTAGGGGTGCGAGGAGGCCGAGGATGGAGCCGGAGTTGCTGCCTCCCCCGCCCGCCCCCTCTCCCCCGCCCTACAAGTAGGAGAGGCTGTTAAAGTAGTCTCCACAAACCACACGTCTTGGCTCCCGAATCATCTGCTTGCGAGACGATGACTCACCCCACCGCTACTCGACCCGAGGCTGGACCCCAACAGCGGCCCGACCAGGTTCAAGATGGACCCCGAGCTGCTCCCGCCGCCGCCTCCCTGCTGAGGGACGAGGGACAGTGTTCATGGAGGCAGGACAACACTCGACGGAAGAGCACGGCACATCGAACCCGTGACATTGTTTTTATTTGGTAATAGATATTCGCTTACTTTGCCCCCGCTAGGGCTCCGAGCCGCGGTCTGGCCTTCCAGAAACGGCAGCGGCTCGAAGCTACTATTAACAGTCGGGCTCACTCCGCTCTGTCTCCGGCGACGCGCTGCTCCAGCTCCAGCTCCAGCTCCAGCTCCAGCACCAGGGCCCTGCAATCAGCTCCGGGAAGCGTTATTCGCACTTCGCATGGATCGTGACGGCCACCACCAGCGGATACCAGCTGGACTGTTACCAACTAGTCCATGCACTGGGCAGTCACATCACACAGGAAAAAAAGAAACTCAGGTTATGAGGCGACCCAATCCAAAATTTACAGCTAAAAAGAAACGTTCTGAAAAATATTTGATGACCGTTTTAGTCGCTTCCGGAAAATACAAGTCCCGAAATTACGTTCGAAAATAATTTTTCTCTTGATTCCTGGATTGGCTTGTCCCAGAATCTGGGTTTCGGTTTTTCCGTGTAACAAGAGATGGAAAATAAACGAGAACGTCATGTTAGTACTGCATGCAACTTCGTGCGGATCTATGCGCCACGCCACGCCCCTCCACGCCACGCCCCGCCCCGCCACGCCGCGCAGGGCAGAGCAGGGTGGTGCCAGGACGTCGTTGTACTCACTCCAGAGCCACCGCCGCCGCTGCTGGAGCCGAGCAGAGGCGTCACAAGGCTCAGGATGGAACCAGAGTCACTGCCCGCGCTCGCGCTGGCGCCAGCACCGCCGTCCCCTGAGCCGGCGTCTGCTCCGCCTCCGCCGCCCTACAAGGACAAGCTCCAGGGTCAGCTCTGGGGGCGTCCATAAATTACGGAAGACAAAAATTGGCCGCTTATTGACACCCTCCAGCCACCGCCGTCAAAAATTCGATTGTGTATCGAACTGTCTTCGGTCCCAATCGCCACTTCTCACGAAGATTAATTGATTCTATGCATACTCCGCCGAGTTAAAATGCGAGCAACACGAACTGTACACTATTTACACCGCAGCAGGGGGACACATTGTAGAAGCACACAGACTCTAGGTGCAGAGCGCAGACTCACCCCTCCGCTGCTGGAGCCGAGGAGCGGGGTGACCAGGCTGAGGATGGAACCCGAGTCGCTGCCCGCCCCCGCACTGGCGCCGTCCCCACTGCTGTCCCCGTCACCGCCCGCGCCGCCCTGGACAACAACAGGGTGGTGAGAATCAAAGTGGACCTGCTCGGCACACTGGCAACCTAGATATAGATAATAATGTCGAATGGACGCCGAAATGATTCTGACAACGACGTCATCTTCGACATTCATCGTTGAAACGACGTCGCTTCTATGTCGAAATCGATGTCGTTTTGAGAACAATTTTGGCGCTGATTTCTATATTAAGAATTTAGGTATCGACGGCGAAATTTCAGACTGGGCACGCGTCTGCTGGAACTACACAAAAACTCAGAAAGTACGGGAACCGCCCACAAATGTACAACGTAGAAAGATGAGCATACAACGGCACGGCTGTACTCACCCCTCCGCTGCTGGAGCCGAGGAGGGGGGTGACCAGGCTGAGGATGGATCCCGAGTCGCTGCCCGCCCCCGCGTCCTGGATGGAGCAAGCTCAGTCAGCATTTCAGAGTGTGGCGCGGTGCGCGGGGAGGAACCCCATCAAGTGTCAGCGTACAACAGAGTAAGAACGCGTTGTTTGTTCCACAAGTTAAATTTCAGTTACTTTTCGCAGTTTTGAAACCACAAATTTCCCATTTCGGTTGTCAGTCATAACGCTTAGGTAGAATCGAGCGTCTTTTGAAGTATGACCTGAAGAACCTTGGCATTCCGCGTCAAAACTCGTAACATCATCAAAGCAATGGTAGGTAATTATTTTTTAACGCGTCAGAATTAGATCGGCATTTTTTTTCCAAATGCTCTACTGGGTTCATTCCAAACCTACTTCAAAATAATGAGGAAGATTTAAAATAACAAGGAACGCGTTTTGGAAACAAGTGTAAAAATGACTTTAATAGTATTCTTTGACCCAAGTTTTCTAGGTTGGGTTGCCGCAGAACCTGGCCTTTGGTTGTTCTGCTCAGTCGCGGCAAGGGAACGAAACGTGACCGACAAAACGACTTGACGTGCTGCGAGGGAAGTCCCCACCCAGCCGAAACCACTCAGTCCGCCCGATCATATCGGTGTCAAAGTCACGGGGGGGGGGGGGGGGGGGGATGTGACCAGTGTCACTGGACACGTTTTAATGAGGGGCCAGTTGGCCCGGGTGGCCGTGCGGTGGCCCTGTCCTTGCCGCTTCCTGCGCGCCGACCAGCCGACACGCCAGCGAGTGGGCGGGGGGATCCTGGACCGGCTGCGAGTCCCTCCCCCGTCATTACTAGCATCTCTAGCACCCCACCCGCACCCTCCGTGAGAGCGCTGGGCGGGCGAGTGTGTCCAGGGGCACTGACAACGTCCACTGGGCAGAGGGGCCGCCGCTCACGGACCACAGGGCTCCAACTTAGTTCCCTGAACATTTTGCGGCTATAATTAACGCAAGAAGGCTGTATCCTGATCGCGGATGGGGTCCCGGCCAAAACGGACGCAGGTTAGGTTAGGCTGCCTGTCTCCTGGGACTGGCCTGAGGCACAGGTTACAGTCGCTTTCGCTAGTTTTGACCACATGGACTGACTGAGGCGGAGATGAATGAACTAAGATGATAAGAGCATACATACCGCGGAGCCGCCGCCGCTCCCACCGCCGCCGCCGCCGCTTGAAGAGCCGAGCAGGGATGTGAGGAAGCTCAGCTTGCTGCCCAAGCCGAAACCGCCGCCGCCGCTGAGGTAGGCGCTGTAGGTCGGACCGCGGTCAATGCGGCCCTGAGGAGGATTACAAATTAGTAATTATGACATTATGAATTAGTAATTATAACAAGAAGGCTATATTGTAAATTTCAATACAGGAAATGTATAAGTCTTTCGACGTCGAAACTAATCTCATTTCTCACAGAAGCTAAAATTTCTTGGTATTTTGTTTTCTTAAACGGAAACTAAATTTCTTTTTGCAAAGCACTGGAATTAAACCCAAAGTTCACTTGAACTTTACTTAAATTTAAAGACAAAATACTGAAGAAAACAAAGGTTCAGGGACGTGCACACAAGTATTCGAAGACGGGGACAATGGAAGACAAGCCTCCCTCCCCTCCCTCCCTCCACTCACCCCTCCGCCCAGCAGGCCGGTGATGAGCGACAGGGACCGCTTGTCCCTGCGGACGTAGTCGTCCAGCTTCTGCAGCTCCTGCCGGTCTCCGCGCGCCGCCCTCGCCGCCGTCAGGATCTCGTCCTCCAGCTCCTGCTCCACCCGCACGGCCTCGGCCGCGCCGTGGATACCCTGGTCACGGGCCACGTCCACCACCAGTTGCTGCGGGGGCACAGGACAGAGAAATAACTACAACGCTCAACACGACACAGAAAAACCAAAACCCAGAATCCGGGGCAACTCAACCCAGCAACCAAGGGTAAAAAAAATATTTTTGGAGGTGATTTTGAGACCTGTTGCAAAATGATCAGGAAGCTTTGAAACGTGTTTTAGAATAGGTCTCAAAATAACCTCCAATTTTTTTTAAACCGTTGGTTTCTGGGTTGAGTTGCCCCGGCTTCTGGGTGTTGGTTTTTCTGTGAACACTTCCATACAAACCATTTAGAATTTATTACTTCAGAAATTGTCAACTCTTAAAGGGGAAGCTTGGTTCGACATACTCAGATCTGAATGATCGATCTGAACCCGTATGATTAGTTAATGGACCGTATCGAACGAAACTACATCGATTTCGTCAACACCGAATCGATTTATTTTTTTTTCCTGAGAAGTGGTGAGGTAGGCAGGTTCTGACGCTGCGAAGTCAAGAGAACCCGGCCAGACCGACCGGATCCGGGGATTCAACCTTGGATCCGAAAAAAGAAATCTCTGACGAGAAAACAGGCCAAGCTGTCCAAACATCGAGCCAGTAAACAGCAGATAATTTTACTCCACCAGTGTGACTACCCTCATATCGAAAAATGCATTGACAGGAGAGGAAAACAAGCAAAAAAAAGAACATCGCGTTACAACGGTTATGTGAAGGTTGACATGTGTGGACTCAGTCAGCTGTATGCAGGTGCAATGGCCCAGAACCACACCGGCGTATGACGCACGTATGTCCCGCGTCCCGCTGCGCAGGGGGCCCCTCCTCACCTCCTCCCCCTCCATCTTCTCTCCCACTCTCTCTCTCCCCTTCTCTCTTTCCCTCTCGTTTCTCCTTCTTCTCTCTTCCCTGCTTCGTTTTCTTTCCTTCCCTCCGTTCATCTCATACATCGTTGCGTTCGTGGCGTATGAAAAGTACAAACAAGAAAAAAAGTTTAGATTGGAGATAACATGACATTTCGTGACAATTTTGAAGAATTTGTCAAATTAATTTTTACCCAAAAATCGCGTTTTTAGGGGCAACTACTGAAGAAATTTTTTAATATTTCTTTCTTTTCTTTCCTTTATAAAAGACACTAAAGAGTAGAAGGGTCTGAATGTTCAACGCCCGCGCGTGACCTGCCCAATATGCTCCTGCCATTTGCTCCGATCATTGCCGTAGATCTCTCTAACGCAGTTCAGCTCGGTTCAGCTGCAGTTGGGGCGGTAGCATAGCGAGTAGATAATGAAGACATACTGGTTGAAACGGTCCGAGCTGTCAATTGCACTGCTTGCCGAGTATGAGGATTGAGTAGGTGCAGCAATACGCCAATGAGGTGAAAGTGAGACAGTTACACCACATGCGCTGAAAGAGCTGGAGATGAAGTCAGAGATTTTGTTCAAGGTTTCAGCTTACGCACAACGAATGCCTCAGTATGATTTAAAATTACGAAATGTTAGAAGGAGCGTTCTTTGTAGTATGAAGTAATATCAGGACGGATGTACCCGTCATCTCTGTCTCTCTTATGTAAAGAGGAGGCACATGTCAACCCGCTTCCTACGATTTCACTCATCTCTGCGAACAAGAGACGTTATTGTTACGGCAGCAAGGACCGTCCTATGTTCAGTCAGTACTGCACTCCGAGTAACAGACAGGAGCAGTTCTCTTGGCCTTTTATTGTAATAACAAGCAAAAAGGATGTTCAAAACGTCAATATATACATTCAACATTTTTTTTAACCTTGCCATTCCAGCCACGTACCGGCTCTATCCCCGCTCCCCACTCCACCGCGCCCCGCCACCCCTCGCCCCCTGCCCGCCCCCGCCCACAGGGTGACCTCGCTGGGAGCGGGGGCTAGGGACGAGGACACTACAAAGTTGGCACCCCTGTAATGTCGGCTTGGCGGTGGTCCGGTTCGAATGAGAGCGCGCTCCGGGGCGCTGGGCCCAGAACCTGTTGAGTATGAGGTCAATAGCCAAGGTTGTAGCACGCGGCTTGGCTGGCCGGCACAGTGACTGCACCCGTTCCGAGGCGACCACCTCGGCCAGGTTATGCAACAGTGGCCCCGCCCCGCCACGCCCCGCCCCGCCCCGCCCCGCCCGCTCTCTACGCACGCAGGCCACGGCGCCGCCTCACGGCGCTGCATGCCGAGCGCCCGGCGGGGTAGGCAGTCCCGCACGACAGCCGCGCGCGGCGGGTCGGCCTATTCTCCCCTCCGCTCTCCCCCACTCCTTGGGATGCACCGCGTCGGGCGCGCTGGCCGCGCATGCGCCGTGCCAAGGTCGTCCAGGAGCACTGACCGGGCGGGGCGGGGCGGGGCGGGGCGCCGAGGCGCCGCCAAACGGTCTCAACTCCAGGGCGTGGCGGGGCGGGGCGGATACTTGGCCGGAGATATTAGGTCGGCTCGGCCGTGCGCTCTAAATATGCATCCAGCGCACGTGTACCAACCGTCCGATTACTAGTATGCTCTTTCCTCCAGCGTCGAATCCTTTGTAGAGCAAGGCCAGCCAGTGCGTTGCCAGAAGTCCAGACGCTGCCGTCTTGTTTTAGGCGTGATCTATCAGCCATGATCTAGCTCTGATACCAACTGTAAAACGGCAGTGAAATAATTTTTTTTTTTTTAATTTTTTCAGGTTGGCGCTCCTAAACCTTTGTCGGTTTTTGACGGATGCCCGACCTGGCGCCCGTGAGTTGCTCTTACCCTGATGAGGGCCTCCCTGGCCTGCTGCAGGCGCTGCTCCGCCTCGTCCAGCTGCAGCTGGGTGTACTTGGCGAGCTGCCGGGGGTCCTGGGCGCCGGCGGGCTGCGGCACCGGTCCGGCCCGCACCCCGCTGAGCGCCAGCACGGCGGCCAGCGCCACCATGACCCACGTGCCCGTCATGACGAGCCTGGAAGCAACAACAACAAGATGCACGTCAGGGGGCGAAACTAGAAACAGCAACAATTCAATATCTAGTCACAACTGAGCCTGGAAGCAACAACAACAAGATGCACGTCAGGGGGGCGAAACTAGAAACATAGCAACAAT
>CABIKL010000896.1:0-18261 GCA_902196195.1 Aptinothrips rufus | reverse complement strand
CAGGGGGGGGGGGGGGTCGAAAATCCCGAAAAGTGGATCACGTAGTTGTTGAATGATCCCTTTGTCAGGGTAAGGAAGAAAGAGAGTGATCGTTTCAATCGGTCGAGGTGAGCCGCCGCGCCGAGTAGGACGAGATGAGCGCTGATGAGCCCCGGACTCACCGCAGCGAGCCATCCACCAGAGCAGGGAGCCGCAGAAGGAGCACTGTTCAGTCCGCCCACACGCCGGGGTCATGTAGCCCGGTCAGCTCCCAGCCAGCTCCCAGCCGGGCGTCCCCCGTCACGGGGCGCACCAGCACCCCTCGTACCTCCAATGCAGCGTTTCAAGTAGCTCCAGAGTCATTCCAGGGGACGCGTACGGCATTCCAGAGGCACTAGGAAGAATATGAGGGCCACTGACGGGAAGAGTCAGAGGCGAGGCGATCCAAGGTGTATCCAAACGAAATGCACAACTACTTCAGCTGTTAGCAACAACTTCCCGAGCGTTCCAAGGAGAATGCAGGGGCGAACTCGAGATTTCAGTGACGATCCAGGGGCGGGTGCGGGCCGAGAGTTGGCAAAGCGGTGGGCAGCGGTGAGCAGTGGTCTGCAGCGGTGGGCAGCGGTGGGCAGCGGTGGACAGCGGTGGGCAGCGGTGGGCAGGGGTGGGCAGCGGTAGGCAGCGGTGAGCAGCGGTGAGCAGCGGTGGGCAGCGGTGGGCAGGGGTGGGCAGCGGTGGGCAGCGGTGGGCAGCGGTGAGCTGCAGCAGCGGTGGGCAGCGGTGGGCAGCGGTGGGCCCGGCGGCGCCGCTGCAGTCAGAGCGCAGTGCTCCGTTCGCGCGGGCCTCGGGTACTCAAGTGACCAAGAAAACACTCGAGTCCGTAAAATGGACCGGCGTGACGGAGGGGCGCTGGTCGGGCGCGGGGCTGGGCTCTCAGATAGAGATGACCGCCGGGCGGGTCAGGCTCGGCCCGATATCTCCTGTCCCTCTCGCTCATCACACTGGCCGCATCACTGTCTCACTTCACTCGGACTCGACCCGCCCGCTGCTCACCCCTGCTCTCCAGGCTGCAGACTCCGGCCCGGCCCGGCCCGGCAGGCCGCCCACAGGCGAGGCGCCGCCCCGCCCCGCCCCGCCGCCGCGAGACTCACTCTGACCGACGACCGAATTTCTTTCTCGTTTCAAAATTATTGGAATATATTTTGGTCGGGAATGTTATTATTGTTCTACATACAATGACTGACATTGCATTGAGGCCAGGCCAACACGGTCAAAACCTCCTCTAGCGCGATCACTCCTCTGTCAGATCAGTTAAGTTAGTTTAGTCTTCTGCGCTTGCGCTAAATCCCGGTTTTAATTTATCTTTAATATACGGTGTATGAAATATGCTCTTCGATTCAAGGACAAGAAGTTTTGTGAGGAATGGGGATCGACGCGACGACTCCATTCAGGACGGCGTTATTAGCGATTCTCCAGGAGCAGAGGAGGGGAGAGGAGAGGAGGCAGAGGCGGGGAGGGGAGCGGGGAGGGGAGCGGAGCTGGGAGTAGTGCGCACACTCCTCTCCCTTTCGCTCTGACCGGCCCCATTCCGGAGTCTTTCCTGGTAATTGAGGGACAGTCGAGCTACCTCTTAGGCTCGGCTCGAGGTGGTAAGGTCAACCGTTAAGTCCTCCCGCGGACGGATCCAGCGACGCATAGCAGCGCAAAACTTGTAGTCCTCATTTTGACGACTAGGGTCAGTGTGGGTAATAAATGCACATGGCAAAAACTGAACACCCCTTTGGAGCCGGTATTTGAACCCAAGACTTGCATGTGACCACTCAATGTGAGATCATGACTGACACCTGAGACGAAAGAAATCGTCATGTGGAGGCCACGCGTTAAAATGCCGGCTCCAGAAGGGTGATAAGTTTTTACGATGTGAATTTATTACCAACACTGACCCTATTCCATTGCTAATTTTTATTTCAACAATGTCATCACTGCCGCTTCATGACAGTGTCGTCAATATATTTTCCAAGCGCAGACCGCGAGCGCGCAATCGGAGGAAGGGCGGGCGGGCGGAAAAGGGGGAGGGGGAAGTGACTGATTTATGACAATCAGCGCGCCGAGCCGCGAAATATACAACACCGCGCTTTAACTGCGACAGGGTGCTGTATTCCGCTCCTCTACGGGCCGCGCCACGCCACGCCACGCCTCGCATCGCATCGCATCGCATCGCATCCTCCTACTCACAGGACGCCGTGTCCTGGAGGGCAGTGCTGCACTCTGGGTGCGGCCGCATAGGATATAGGATGTTATCCCTTTACACGGTGAAACTTAAACGTGCGGCGCATAGGGCAGGGCAGGGCAGGGCAGGGCAGGGCAGGGCAGGGCAGGGCAGGGCAGGGCAGGGCAGGGCAAGGCAGTGCAGGGCAGTTGCAGGGCGAGCAGAGCACGCCTGTAGAACATAGGCCTTAGCTGCCACGCCTGGCCTCGCTGCTCTAAACGAGACGGAACAGGGAATGAGGCTAGATGGGGAGAGTGTTACCGTCATTGCCGAGCAGACAGGGAACAGAAGAAGGTAATGCCGCCCTTTACTCACGGCCCCTACCACGTTCTCTCATTTTTTTTATGTTCTTGGGGGGCTGATGTCCAAAGCACTATCTTCACATTCACACTAAAAAATAAATATTTCAGATACCTGGCATAAAAGCCCTGCCTTCATTTCTTTCCCCTGTTCTTTGAACGGACACTCACCGTCTGTGGTGGGCCTGCGGAGGTCAGCGTACACTACTGTCCGGCGGGGCTCTCTGCTTTGGGACGGCGTGAGCCCTGGAAGAGCAAGAAGAATATGACATGTTATACGTGGCGAACATGACATGCTACTGCTACTGCCGCTTCCTCCGATCCGATACATCGCGATTCACACACTTGAAAAAGTCGTCTGCACACTTCTTTGCTACACTCGACGAGCAATGAGAGCATCTATAGTCCATTTTATAGGCGAGTTTGAATTAGCCGAGGCGGACTACTCTTGGAGTCTTCTTCATACTAGGACTAGAACTTAGATACAGTTGATGTCACATATACGTTGCCACTTTCTTGATTCTCAAGTAAGAAAGAGATTGAAGTTTATCTGGGAGTAAGACAGGCGCTCTGGTATCGTTTGTGGTACAGTTCTGCAGGTGAGCAGTGAGCAGGCGGGAGCAGGCCGGCCGGCGGGAGTTTCAGGTTATGAGGTTTAGTGTTCGATGATGTGACGTACGAGTCCCGAAAGTAAGGATCTGATCATGATTTTGATGTATGACTTATGTCGCTTACCTCCAAGCAATCGCACCAGTATCTGTCAGTCAACATTATAAACTCACAACAACAAAAAACGCGACAATATTTCAAGACAGATCACGAACGCCGGTACGACACACAACACTGGTAAGACACCGTAAGACACTGATACCAACCGTTCCGAGGTCTGACAATCGGAGAAAAATTGTCGTGCGGTATTCGCCCCACGAGCCCCAAAAGCTCAGTACCTAACCTACCCTAACCAAATTTGGGAAGTCAGCTCTTGTTGCTCCATCGATGTAAATGTCTAGGCAGATACGCAGTTCAAAACATCAGAATCGATGAAATCGAACTCCCAGTGACACACTACTTCACTTCACCTCCACACTCTTCTTGCTAGCAGGCCGCGGGGCGAGGCGGCGTAAAGACTTCCATTTGCCCAGCCGTAAATGATTTCGTGTCAACGGATAGGAAATCACGCAGAACTCGACCGTCGAGAAGCGACAGCTCCCTCCGGACTGCCAATCATGCATTTCTACTGGGCCGGTCGCGTCTGGTCGCGTCGTGCACGCTGCTGCTCTAGAAAGGGAAGAACAGAGGGAGAGCGGCCAGCGTCGCGTGGCTCAGCTGCTCCTAACGAGCAAGGGTTGAGACCGATCTAGATCTAGATACAGTTCATCGGGCAGCAAACTTTGGAAATAGCTCAGCAAGGGAAGGATCTCCTCAATTGTGGAACATGTTGATTGAAAATACGTCCAGCAGATTTTCTTTGAAACCCGATTTACTTTCATTTTATTTCGAATCGAGCTGAGAACTGACGCGCTCGGTTTCTAGAACGTCAGCGCCGCCGTGCTCCTAGAGCAAGGCTCCCGGGAGATGTCAGCCGTCCAGTCCGTGACATTCCGGGCAGTCGCTGCTGGCATAGCTCAAATACGTAGCTAGGTGTCAATACGAGGGAATCGCGTCGCGTGACACGCTCAGGAGCACGCCAGCACGGTGATCCGGTTCACTTCGAAAGCTAGTCCCTTTCATCTCAGAGTTGGACTGGACTCCACTAAGACCGGCGGCCCCGATGTCGATTCTACATTTACTTCGATTTTCTAGTTTTTCTTTAAGTCGATTTCAACAGAATAATGGTTCGTAAATGAGCCCTGAGTTGATTTAAGCGACTTTTCGTTTAGACATTTTGAAACAGTTGTCTCTACACAGTTCATGGAGAGAGGAAGAGGAGTGGTTGGAGTGCTCGATATGACGGCGGAGGATGACGGTTCGAATCCCATCCTTCCGATATTTTCAACTCCTCTCTTCGTCCGCCAGTCATTCAAGAGGATAAAAATCATCCCACATCTTCGCTCGTCACTTAGCCAAGCCTGCAAAGGCGCGGACGGGTGTCTAGTGTCCGTTGTGGTCCGTTGTAGCTGGGTGAAACGAATCGCCTTGTGGCGCGCGTGGGTTCGAATACCGGGGAAACGTCGAATCTGGCCTTAAAAGTATGAGTGCTGATCGGGAATCCCTCATGGGACGCCTCAATTGGAAGAACTGGTGCCGCCAGCTCGGAGGGGGAGTCGCTACGGGCGGCTCTCTTTCTGCTAAATTTTTTGTTGATTATTTAGTTTTTAAGATGTTTCTTACAGCTTGTGTTAATGCAGGATTGTTATAAGTCACGAAAAATAGGGAATTGTAAGGGAGTTCGTTGCCACTATTAAACAACTGGGCAGCCTGCCGCCTGTCGGCGTTGAGCTAGGCAACCCGCTCGCTCCGATCTTGTGCGGGTGGCCTATCTTGATTCTGTCTGGCGTTTCTGTTCGGGTTCGGGTTGGTTCGGGTTGGTTCGGGTTCGGGTTCGGGTCACCTCTCGCGGCGCGCCTCTCCTCCTGTTAGCTCGCTAGGGCTCTTGGCTGCTCTTGGCAACGCACTCTGTTGCGTCAAGGGGAAGATGCGCCCCAGGGAAAAGGAGAAAAGCGGGGGAGTGGGAGGAGAAGAGGGTGCGAGGCGGAGGGGAGGGGAGGGGAGGGGGACGCCGAGTGGCGTCGAGGCTGCACGACTCCTGCTTCCTGAGTGTGTAATATAACATATTACTTAATTTTTGACAGAACGCGGAGAGCACTAGAAAAGCACAACTCGAATCATCTCTATCAGCGAAACAATAACACGTACATCTCGAGTTGATGTGAGAGTGAGAGAAAGAAAGAGATAGAGCGAGAGAGACATCACATCGTATGCCGGGTGGTAAGTGTTCGTTGATTGATCCCTTGAAATAACGGACAGTACGCGAGTATCGGTACTCAAATGAATGTATTCGCTGTGGAACCAGGAGTACTTTTTAATGGGGAGCTTTGATTCAGGCCTTTCCGTGCTTAACACTATATGGATATCAAAAGAGAAAAAGAAAAGCAGTCCACACTACCCAACCACTTTCCGCCCCCGTACTCTAGTCTGCACCCTGTGCAGCTGGTTGGCTCCAAGACGAGTTTACCAATTTGTTCGGATCTGGGCCTACAGGCTCCGCGCCACGCCGCACTACACCTGGGCAGCTGGCCTGCAGCTGTCTGCAGCTGTCTGCAGCTAGTACCACTCGCAGCTACTCGCAGCTGGTCGGCCCCGCTGTCCTTCTTCAACTGAGCACCTCTGTCATATGTCCCGAGTCCAGATGCCATCATGTACGAGGTGCCTTAGACTTTCAGGATAAGGCACTTTGCCGTAAAATAAGTCAGCAAACAAAAATGTTGATTTTCGAGGCGTCGTTTCAGACTTTTCCTTAAAAAGTCTTAAAATTACTCCTCCAATCTCTTAGCCTTACCTACTACAAAGCCTCCATGATCGGTCTCAACCCGTCTCATCATCACTGCAATACCTACAATCACTAGAAAGTGTGTTGACCACTCACCGGTAAGGGACATCCCTTCTCGGGAAGACAGAGCGAGGACGCGCGCATGGGCCGTCAGGCGACTGAGATTGAACATGCAGGTGTCCAGGCCAGCAGGACACACGGCACCGGCAGGCCTGGACGTCGAGCCTCTGAATTCTCTGGAGCCTGGAAACTGGAGCCAGTGTAGCAGCGAGCCTCAAGAGCCTGGAGCCTTTGGAGTCTGGAGACTCTGGACGCTGGAGGCAGGATCCTCTGGAGGAGGCTGAGCCTCTGGAGGCTGGATCCTCTGGAAGAGGCTGAGCTTCTGGAGGCTGGGGCAGGATCCTCTGGAGAAGGCTGAGCCTCTGGAGGCTGGATCCTCTGGAGGAGGCCGAGCCTCTGGAGGCTGGAATCTCTGGAGGAGGCCGAGCCTCTGGAGGCTGGAATCTCTGGAGGCCCGCTGGACCACGATACTCTAGCTGAACACAACGGAACACGGCGTCGCGACGCTCAGCGGCGCTCAGAGGCGCTCAGCGACGCTCTCCATTGGCTCGAGCAGACGACGCGGCGCGACGCGACGCGAAGCACCAGAAGGGAAGAAAGAGACTGACTGCCGGTAGCTGGGCTGCTGCAGGGCTGCGGCGCGGCAGGCAGGGCAGGGCAGGGCAGGGTGACTGGGGCTGTGGCCAGGGGAGTCTGCGGCGCAGGTGCGGCGAGGGGACTGCGGGGAGGGGAGGGGAGGGCACCAGCGCGGCGCCGAGCAGCGCCGAGCAGCGCGGAGCCTCTCGGACCACGGCGGAGCACGGCGACCAAGGGCCGAGCACGCGCATCCCATTGCCAGGCCCTCCAACACGGGGTACGGTACTCATCATGTGTTATCTCTGAGGGTACGACCACATCTGTTATCTCTGCATGGGGGGGGGGAGGTGGGGGGATGGCGAAATTTACCTCTGTACCGCCCCGGGCCAGCTGGCAGCTGGCAATGCCGCCCCGTTCAAGCCTCCTCCAGCAACATTTTTAGCGTCCCCGCGTAATCTTTTGCCGTGCTTTTTCGACGATTTTGCCGAACTCCCCGAGAACCCTCAAGTGGCGCATCGCTCCCGGCCATCATCGGCCTCCACTTTGAACGTAACACGCCTGTGTAAGTCTGGAAGATTGTTACGTAGAACTGACTACGAGGCGCCGTGCTTGAGATACCATCGGCGGCAAAACTCACTCATCGCTCTTATTTGAGCGGAGGCGGGCTTCCTTCCGGGTCCCGGTGACATCGGGATTTCACTTTCTGAGCAGCTTATTTTATTCTTTGCGAGCTACCCCAGACGAAGCAACATGACATGAAGACGTTTAAATTATGTTCAACGCACTTCCCCAGAAGTAAAGATTACGTCGAAGAGACGTTCACATAAACCTTTGAAGGTCATGCTTAAGTGGTTTTTTTTTTCAACAATAAACTTTAATAAAGCAAAACAATGTTCTTCCCAAAATATTGAAGTTACAAAGCCGGCAAGGTAATACGTGGAGAGACAAACTTTTTGAACTTCATTGTTCTGGTTGAGACTGACTAAGCTTAGGTCAAGTAACTGTCAAAATATTAAACACATCTATATCATTCATGATTTTTTTTATTTTTGCTCAATTTTACAACACATTTTTCCCACTCTACTGACTAGGAGATGGATACAAGCAAAATAGACTCTAACACTTCTTTGAGATAGTTAAGTGAGTTAATAAACATAACCATACAATAATAATCATAATAATTGTAATAATAATAATAATTTATACAGAACGTTTAATGTTTTAACTTGCTCCCAGGGCCACCCACCAGATATTACAGTGACAAAATATCTTACACACATAAATGTTCAACAGCAGAATCTACTCAAGAAATTGAAGCTGGTTAAAACTAACATTTCTGCTGTTCCATAACTTTCAGTTCTACAGTAAAGTATTCGAAACTACACCACAGTGAATTCCATATTCCCCCAAACCATCAACTTACATTATGTAACCATTAAGAGAGGAAGAACTAGTATTAAAATAATCTGGTCCATTACATGATTCACATATTTTCCTTTGGGATTTGCTTGTTGAAAGTAAGAGATTTTTATTGAACATTTCAACAACATGCTTAGTTCAGGTTCAGGTAAAACAGTGTAACAGGTAGGTAACAAGTAAATATGTGAAAAATCTCTATGTTATTTTAAGAATCAGGCTGGGGAATAAGCAAGTAAATTCTCATTTCTTTTTCTTACTCCTTAAGAATTGCGAAATCACCACAAGAAGAAGGTAAAAGTGCAGACACACAAAGCACCCTGTACGAGGTTAATAGATACCGATACATCTAATTTGTGATTGGTATGCCATTGCAAATGTTCTGTCATAATGTACAGAGATATAGAGAGTGAGATCGCTGGCTGCAAAGTTGTAACTTACCACCGCCTTTCTCTAGTCGTAATATACCTGTTGATAAGATTATTGGCCAAAATACTTTATAGACATTAATATTTGTCACATTTCAAGCCAAATTCATACATTATCAGGATTTCACAATTTACAGGAGACAGAATACAAGAAATTAATATAAGGGTATCTAGACAAATTAGAATGGACATATTATCAAAAACAGTACAAAGCAAAGCACATATCTCTCAAAATTCTTTTTTTTTCTTCCAGGTAAGTCATTCCTGTTATCAGTCATGTCCCCTCACAAGCGACAATCAAATAGGCCTTCACAAAGAACCATTTATTTTCTTCAATGCTTTGAACACTTTCCCCACATGAAGGCACAACAGCACAAACCAATTGAGCCCACCACTTGTTTCAGCCATAACATTCAAACAGATGTAATGGGGATGTAACTAAAACACAATTTGCTGAACCTCCATAGATGGTTAACTGGTTGTTACAAAAGCTGTCAAAACAAAATGAATTTCGTGTTTAGAAAATTGATTGATTGATTAGGCAGTAATGTTAATGAATGCCATACAATGATATCTAAATAGACATATGAGCATAAAGTTTAGAATTTTTAAGGGTGCTTGCTTAGAAAATGGACAATTACTAATATCACAAATAACAAATATAAAATATTTAAAACTTTGTTAATATAATTGGTATTTATCAGATACATTGATTAGTTCGACACAGACATTAAAATCGAAAAGAAACTTTGTACATCACCACATGTTTTGTAGATATAATTGTGACAGAAACGGAAAGTGCACAATAAGAGACAAGAAATTTGAGCTAGAATTCAGGTGCAGTAATCATGATTGGGAAAGTCTAGAACTTCAAAATTGTATGACTTGAAAACCAGAACAAGCATTACAGAAGAGTGCACTAAACCAATACTGGTCACACAACAGAGGTATTCAATTAATAAGCATCACTTAAAGAAATAAAAAATCCCAAAACCATAAAATATTCATTGTTAGGTTACTAGTTTTCAGTTCCAAACAAGGACAGTTACACAACTACTTAGCAAACATTGATCAAAGAATGAGAAAAGTCTAAAAAGCTATTTAAATCACAACACTTACTCTATCCTACAGACAGCTTCAAGTTAATGGCAGGTGGCATGCTGTTCCTTCATAATAAGAAAAGAAGTGCACATATAAGCCAACTGGCTATTTGAACACACATAAGTGCACAGACAAGTCAAGACATACAGAAACATTATGTCTCACATTAATTAAGAGGAATCAATCAGAACTTCAGAGAGTAAAAATTAGGGCTAAATAATTGAATGTCATACTGGAGGCAGTAATATGATATGCATGATCCCAAGGAAAGACGAGACATTGCAATACAAAGCTTGATTACTTGATACTTTTCTACGTAAGAAGAATGTAGGGAAGACAACCCCAAGATGGATTATGATAATTCAGGCGGACTGCACCATTGATTATGCATAAGGCTTTGAACACGAAAGCATTACAGAGAGATTGTGTGTTTGTGAATGAGAGATAGATAGAGAAGGCATACATTGATCTTAAGCTCCTCAATCAAAAACACTAGCAGAGAATAATAGAAATCTATGCAGTTTAGAATCTGCTGGGACATGCAGTGTCTCAAATAGAAAGCCTACTGAAGCATATCTGTCCAAACAATGTTCTCACAATACAAAGTGGTAAAATTTATAACATTCAATCTCATAGTGGTGTTTCACACTATTAACCAAAGATATTTCTGATAAGGGAGACCCCAGTGTGCTTCAAAGTAATGGAAATTAACTGAGTGATAAACAAACTATATTTGCTTTTACTCTGATTAAAAGAGGGGAAATCATTTAATCCTTTAATGTTTCCAGATACCTATTGATTGGTCTAGATGCTAAAGGTTGCAAAGTAGGAAATACTTTACAAAAGTTATCACAAAGTTACCAAAATATTGGCACTGTACGCCTTGACAGTGAGTCTATTGGAACAGTCCTTGCAGTTGGCTATGATTGGGTAAAACGTGGACATTATTTTTAAACACATGATTAACAAAATAATAGACAAAAATCCAAAGTCAAACAGTTAAAAATTACTAGTAACTATACAAATAGCAACCTACAGTGCTCCACACATTACAGTCTCAATAAATCAAGTGCTACACCTTGTGCTATAGTAACTATAGAAAATCACAAAGTCATCTGCAATCTGACATCTCTACGTTTTGATTACAACTACTCACATTGACTTGTGAATAACAGAGCACATCAAAAATCCTCTAGAGTTAAATGATGTAAAAGAGACAAGCCTAAATGTTGAAGGACTGCTCAGAGTCTTGTGGTAAATTCTGGTATTTAACGACCCGAACTATATTCAGTCTATTGAATTTAAATGGTTCAATTTCAGCATGAAATTCGTGACCTCAAAGTCATAATAAGGAGGACCAGACATCAATCACTATTGGCACGGTTTCTCCTCCAAAATCTACCCCTTTTGCCATAGAAATTCATACTCAAAGAGTTGTGGAGAAGCAGTTACAGAGATTTATCCAGTTGGTTTGTAAATGTCACAATGAGACATATGTTCATGATATTTCAGAAAACTACTTAAGGCCACAGGGTATCAAAAAAATTGTGAATAATTATCCAAGCGAATTAATTGTTTCAGTGTTTGGCAAGAAGTAGATAATGTCCCTCCAGTAATTCAGAGAAGAAAAAGAAAAAATACAAAACCAGAAAAAAGAAAAAACAAAAATTTTCAAAAATCAAATGTATTGATAAAAAAAAGGACACATTGGTAACTGATACTTCACAAGTAAAACACTGTAAAAATGTAATACTAACACAAAAGCGAACTGCAGAAGAAGCAATCATAATGAAAACCTAAAGCAGATTTTTTTCTTAGTCAGCTAATTCCTGAATCTAGTCGTCATGGTACGTTAACTGAGGCAGAACCAATCTTTCCCGTCCTGAACAGTTGAAGCTCTTCTGGTCTTCGGTTTGCTCTTTCCCAAACAAAGATACAAATAACTCAATTCTCAAAATAAAACAGATGATTTTCGGAAAGGTAATTCAGCACAAGCAAAATGACATTTGCAGACATGTACGAAGTTAAAAACCATAACCAAAGGTAAAATGTTAGATCAAAACTTGAAACGGACCGCCTGTTGGGAATCAATGAAATATAAAGTTCTAGGGAAAAGCTCAATCTTGAAGTGAACTGACTCATTGCTTTAAAGAGTTTCCATTGGATATAAATTGGACTGCACATATCAACCACGACCTTCTTATCCTTTAAGAAAAGGAAAATGTGAAGAGCTTCCACATTCAGAAAAGAGCAGGCACTAGAGCTAGAAAGAGCAAGGTAGAATTTCTAGTATAAAATAGCAGAATATCTACTATCAGTTGACTGAGTAATTAAAAGCAGTGGTCTACCAACATAATAACCGGGCAAGTATTTGGAACATTAAGACAAGAGGTACAGACCAATATGAACCGTGCAATCCACAGCAATACAAAACAGCAACCTCTTAAGGTCAAAGTTAAACGCATACAAAAGGCTAACTGTTACAGCTAAAGTCTATCTATCACATCTACCTCCAACTGTGCAGTTCATTAAAACATGTTATCTCTTCATCAGGTGATTTTAAAAAATACTACCATCTAATCAATAAAAGGCTATCGTAAGTTCAATATTTATGCAAAGTCACAACAAATTGATTCATTTCATAGCAATTAAAAAAAAAAAATGTTACCATCCCCATAATAAAACCATAAAACAGACACTACTATCGGGTACAAAGTAGTCCCAGTCACGTGCATTGTACTTTCATATGTCATTTTCTGGTTTGAAAATTCCAAAGAGTCTTTAAATATCATATTACTTACATCAATCAATCACACAGTCCACTACCAAACATAGACTTGAAATTAAATGAAATACTAATCACCCCAACAAGAACAGACAATAACAATAGCCCTTAAGCAAATAGACTGCAACAATAAATCAGAAGAAAAGAAAAAAAAATATGAGAGGAACCATTGACTTAATGCATAACTTGTTTATGTACAACCATCAGTTCGCAGTTAAAGAAGGCTTTCTAATCAAACCACTTATCTGATTTAACAAAACTAAGAAGACCTTTGCAACTGCAGCCAAAGCTAAATCTAATCATAGTCCAAAAATATTGTTCAATTCACATATTCCTAATCATATTCACTAATTATAGTACAGATTTTAATTATCACGAGCAAGACTCCTGAATTCAGTTGAAATGCCACTATTGAGCTAAACTTCAGAGGGCACAAATTAACTGTGCGACTAATTTAATCAGTTTCTCTTTTTATTTATCATATGAAATGAATATAATCCTATGATTTGATTGACAATAATTAATCACACAATTAATGCATGCCGTCTGATGCAACAATGATTCAGGATTACCTGACTGATATTCTGAAAGGATATAAGCATTTGTAGGATATCAAGCTACAGAAAGCTAAGCCAACCACAAACATACGAAATTAAAACCAAGTCAGTCCTTCAGCTCAGACATCCACCCAGTGCTGCACACAATGGATGAAATGCGACATGGGATTGGATTAAACAGAATCCACTGATGTAATTACCAATCTCTCAGGTTATGGTCTTTCTCCTGAACAATTAACTGATCAAAGTCATGTAAATTAATGGGAGTCAGATAAGATTTGTAGAAAATACACACTACAGGAAACTCTAACAGTGAGGCTTACAGATGGGAACAGAATGCACTGGAATTAAGGTCTAAAGAGAGAGAAAAACTGTGATGCACAATGAATGGAATCGAACAATGAACAGATATTTTTATACTTGAGAGCTGAGTTCACACAGAGTTAAGAGATTTGAACAAACTTCACATTTGAATTTAATAGCAGTGATAAGTTGCACTTCTTCAATATGAATTATGAAGTTGCAATAGAAAAATAATGAGTCATGAGTAAAGTAAGTGATATCAAAACAAAGACTGGAAACAAGAAATGTCTGACATCAGATAATAACAAGTGTTAAAAGCCTGACCAGAACTTGATAACATAAGCAGTGACATTTTGTACATACAGAATGAAATGAATGTGCTAGTACACTCACAAGTCACCAAAAATGATAATGAAGAAAAGTGCTGGCTAATGCTATTTTTGCATATCCCCTTCCCAAACGCAAGAAGCTGATAGACTAAGTTTGTTAAGATATACAAAATGTCTTCAAAATTGAAATAGTAAATGATAAAACAACAAAAGCAGGACCTCAAAAGTCAATACTATATATATACTGTAAATAACACATGATTAAGTTATTGAAATTTCGAACCATTTCATAATTAGATGGTTCTCTTAACTTAACTGCCAGTAATCATGATTGCCTCAAGACTTAATACAGTATCATAAAGAATAAGAACAGATCTGTTATCATTCAGCCAACAAAACAAACATCACACACAAATAAGATTGTGAAAAGACACCGGTGAATCAGCATGTTTGATGACCAAGATTTTTTTTTACAGTTCAAAGGGAATGGACTATACAATGATATTAAAATCAAACAGAGGTGAGCACAAACATTAGATGCCAAGATTTTTAAGCTTATTGATCTACAATAGATTAACCTCCTCAGAAAGTTTCTTGAATTCACAAATTCATTTCAATTCATTTTCAACGACAAACATAGGTGGCTTCTTAAATAGGCAACTACGTCTTAAGTGGGTGTGACCCCAGATATGAAAGAACACAAAAACTACGAAAATGATTGACTAAACCACATGATTGTTAAGAATATAATAAATATGTCTATTTACATCAAAAGGCAAGCAAAAAATTTAAAGGAATGGTTATAAAAAGACACACTTCAATATAACATTGGGAACAATTTCCCATCATGCAAGACTCTTAAGATGTACGTTAATAACAATTCCTCTCAAATGCAAATTAAGTGAAAATGAATCAATGTATATTCACGTACATTTGAACATCAATTTTCAGAGGAAAGAAAAAAGACCCCAGATTATGTGTGTGAAATATGTCAATATTCCTTCAACTAAACATGCATTTCAAAAAACGAAAGAAAAACAAAACAATTCACATAAAAAACAAAACATAGATGATATTTCTTTCAAGAAATAAAAAAAGAGAAAGAAAAAGTAATCTTGTGATATCCTAGTTTTGTCTCCAGATATATAACCATTACAGTACTGTTTGCTTGAATACCTGTATCACAGTATCTAAAATACATCACAAACTAATTTGATCCTAACTTAAATATTTATTTAGACAAAAACTTGTGGTGGTACACCATAAGTTGTCATAGCACTCATGTAACTTTGCTTCAAACCAAAAAGCATTGCAATTCATTGTAATTGTAGTTGTTAAATACAGTATGTCAATTTACAAAAAAAAAATGACACATCATACCACACCAAAGGCAACATAACTATAAGGTACAGGAACAAGAATCTGAGACTAAGTACACAGTAGATACTGATAGCATCATTGAGTGGTTATAAGTTGCAGCCATTTGTCATCAGCTTACTTCAGCCACCCAACCTGCAAAATAAAAAAATTAATAAGTTTTAAACAATGAGGTGGTAGATGAACAAAACATTTGCAGATACTAGCAGAAACACTCTCATACAATTTGAACTTCATGTTTACCAACCTATTCTGAAAACCAGAGGCCTGGCTGGTACTGTGTCTTCGCGGGACTGAGGGGAGCAAATCCATAGGAAGCAGCAACTTGAGTGTGTGAAGAGAAAACAGCAGGCTGCATGTGGGCTGGGAGTGGATGAGCCGCGTGAGATGCAATCATGGGCCGGGCACTTGCATGATGGGCAGGTGGAGGGAGAGCCCTTCTGTAACAATGACAACCAGGCATAAAAGAAAAGGTCAACAACAACAAACCCAGGATCACTACACACCTGAACGCTTGTACATCCAAAAGAAACAGCTAATTTTACAAAAGACTACAAGACCACCAAAAAAAAAAAAGCAATAAAACAACAAATATTTTAACGATTAGCTTCAAAGCAAATTAACAACGCCACTTAAGGGTCATAGTATCACATTACATTCACCCAGCACAACTGTAACTCGCAACTATAATTTGTCAATTCCAATACTCAATCGAAACTATTTTCTTTTTTTTCCTCCTTTGTTTAAGTATTATAAACCAATGCCATTTCAATTACAAGATAATGATAAACAACAGTTTTAATTTCAGACTACTTGTAGTCACGACAAGCCTCCTTTAAAAAAAAAACATGTACAACTGAAACCTTGCAATATATACTGGATCAAAGCTGCGAGCAAGTCCTATGACATATCAGTATGATACATCCAACACCTTCTAAAATTCATTTATTTTTTCATGGCATCACTGATTCCCATCTGGAATGTCGTTCCCTAAAATTATTTGAAGGGACCTTGAGAAAGTAAATAGCGGTTAATATTTAATTTTATGAGCAATGATAAGCTTTTCACCATCACCCTTGATATCCAGAAAAAAACAAAAAAAACAATAGCAAGTGCTGTGATCAACACAATGTACAGCTGTATGATTTGGGGTTAGAACTAAGGCTTAGAGGGGAGACAAGCAAAAAGCCTTATTTATGATTGTTAGCTAACTGATAATCTGTCACAAGTTCTACTTCAAGCAAGAGCAGCATGTAAGGGAGAGTCTTTCTTCAATAAGATTTTGTGGCCGTCAATACGGAGGGGAAAAGGGCAGGGTAAGTACAACAGACTGTCACGGGCCGAGGGTTCACTGCCGCACAGCTGGATCAACGATGGCATGAGACAAGACACTGCCAGCAGGCAGTCTCATGAAGATGTCACACCAACCACCCTTTCAGCATTCACAAATTTAAAAAAATTCAAAAGGTGAGAGGTCCGATAGAACGGATGACAGACTGTGAGGACTTGAGTCATAAGGTTAAGGTCTTAGATATTATTAAATCTGCCAGACACTGGTTAACCCAGTCACCTTGATACTATCGCAAAATGTCCCGCATAACAAGACTGGAATAGGGACTTTAGCCTCTGGCAATCTTGTCAGCTGGCTTCTCAGCTAGGGGTCTGGCTCTTCACAGTTTGCCGTCAAGGGTAAAATGTGTAGCCTTAGTTTCAAACCCTCAACTGTGCTTACAGTGCCTGATACTACGTGTGGAAGTGGAGCCCATTAGTTGTCGTTAGTGCAGTACACCAAATAATATATACAATGCCGCTTAAGATGTGAGAAAGCTACAGAAGCAATCAATAAATAAACACAATATACGAGGAAGTTAATCCTCTTTCCATGTCGTACCCTGCAGTGAAAGGTGGGACCTGATGTCCTGCGGGCAGGTAGGCAGGCTGAGTCGTTGTGACATACACAGTGGGTCGACGATACAGGTCAGTCTGGTGGTATAAGGGCTGACCCAAGGGCTGGCCCAAGGGCTGGCCGAGAGGCTGGCCGATGGGCTGGCCAAGGGACTGGCCCGCCGCCGCAGCGAGCTGGTGAGGATGTTGTGGAGACAGACGGGTATGAGCTGCCGCGTGGCTGGCCGCGTGGCTGGCCGCCGCAGCCGCAGCGTGCACTGCTGCCGCCGCATGGCTGGCCGCGTGGCTGGCCACATGGCTGGCGTGGCCCAGCGGCTGCGGAGACAAGTGAGCCGTACTGTGCCGGCTGGAACAAGCAGTCATCTCTTGTCAGGCACATCCTTTCACTCAATTCAGTAGGCAGAGGCGTAACAACTCATCAATTTCAGAGAGGAGCGCGACCAAAGAAAACTTCAGTGATGAAACTGGTAATTTTGGATTAAAGCAAAGGGTACAGTCCAAAAGTAAGAGATGAAAAGTTTCTCCAAATAGTGGAGTAGGTCTTAAAGTCGGAGGCGAAAACGAAAGAAACTGTGCGACCCAATGGACGGGACTGTTCCAGTTGTTACACCCGTGTCTACAGGGACCGGCTCATCCTGCTTCAGTCTCCTCACATGCACATCATCCATTCCTAACAATTTTCTATGTAATAGCTGCGCAGCTGTGTTCTGATTGAGACTCCTTCACGCCAGACTATTGACTTTAAGAAAACAAACTTCCATTCTATTGCAAGCAATAGTTTCTCTTTACTTTGGTGCTGAGCAGTTCAGCTTTAAGAGACAGAGTATGTTCTTATCTACTGGAGCTCTTCCAGCATGTCCAAGGCAGAGTAATTACAATGTGAAATATACGAACATAAATTTGAAATTTGAAATATTGAGGTAATTTGTCACTGACTCCATAAGTGAAGCATTCTTGTTGTATCTATTTGCCAACCACTTCAAATGAGTAAGGAAAACAAGGTATCATATAGTAACTGTGAGCACTAGTGGCAGCCTCATTCAAGAGAATTAACAATAAGACTACATCATTCTCTTACCTGTAACCCTGGTGCAAGGCTGCACTAGTCCATGATTTAGCTAGCAAATGCTGATCTCTTGTGACTGCTACAGGTTCGCCTCGGTTGTTGTGAGCCGCTGGGGGCTGGGCGTACTCCTTGGGGTAGTCTCTGTGAGTCACGACAGGGACCGAGACAGCCGGCCCGGAAGGCTCTCGCTTGTGACGGCTATGGTAAGACATAGTGTGAGCCGTGGGAGGAGCTAAGAAGTCTCTCCCTGAATGTGCCGCAGGGGGCGCCCAAGACATACGCTTATCTCCACTGTAAAAAAAAAAAAAAAAAAAAAAAAAA
>CABIKL010000895.1:0-18261 GCA_902196195.1 Aptinothrips rufus | reverse complement strand
GGCAACCGCCCCCTCCCCCCCGTTAATCCAGCGTAAGCAAAAGCGCGGACTCCCCCCTCCCCCTAAGGTGATTACGTAATATGTGGACGACCCCAATTACTACATTAATGATCAATTCTTAATATGCCACAGAAAAGGCTGCACAGTTAAGTGAGGTGAAAAAGATTCATCGCACTTTTAACGAGCTGACCGTCGCACTCAGCTTAAAGCGTGTCTTTCATTGCTCCTTCAATTGTTTGCAGGGTTCTTGTCTGCAGGTCACTACTTACCAACGTCATCGGCCTTGCGCTCGCAGACATAGGGGTAGGCTTTCTGTCGGATGGCGCAGTCCTCGGCGTGCCAGAAGAAGTACTCGGCGCCGCAGGAGCGAGCCCCCTGCCAGCTGCCGTAGCCCGCCCCCCTGCCCCCCGCGCCCCGCCCCGCCGCGCCCCGCCCCGCCGCGCCCGGCCAGGTGTCGCAGGGGAAGTCCTTCTTCAGCAGGACGCACAGCGACCGCTCGCTCACTTTGGGCGCTCGCGCTGGAACAGATTTTCAAAATTAAAATTTAAAAATGTGTTCTAGACTTGTGGCTTAGTCGCAGGGAATGCACTGCAAGTAGCTGGAAGACGATGGATTGACAATCGCAACGCGAAGTCAGAAACTTTTCCGAAAACCTAAAAATTTCTGCAAAAGCAGCCACAAACAGAATGTCATTTCTTTTTCAATTAAAAAATTAAAAAAATATTGGAAAAACTTAGACGTTACCTAATAAGGTGATGAGTTTACGGGCTATTCATAAATTACGTAAGGCTCTTAGGGGAGAGGAGGGGTCGACACATATCTTACGGTCCCATACCAAAAGCATGGTGAGGTTAGGTTATTCGTCTTACGAGGGGTAGGAAGGGGGTAAAAAAAGCGGCCAATTTTGTGTTACGTAATTTATGGACGACCCCTCACTGCGAAGGATGGAGTTGCGGGACGCGCGTTTAAGTCACAGTTTATGCTACTCCCACACTCACCGGTGTCGAACTCCTTGGTGGGCGGTCCGGGCCACCAGAGGTTGTACTGGAAGGGCGCCCCCGTGCCCTCCCATACCCACACGTCCCTGCCGGGCACGGACACCCCCACACCGGCTGTCAGCACGCTGCCCAGCGCCGGGTAGGACGACGTCAGCCACTCCGACACGAAGTCGCTCTCCGCCTGAAAACATTTGGTAAAATTTATTTTATGCAGGACCAACCAGTAGAAATATTCTTAGCTCAACTGGGAGAATTAAGAGATAAACCTTCATAGCAACACTCAAGTTGGACATCACAAAAATTAAAACTGCCAGTCATTTCAGACAAACCATAGCCATTTTTGAAAAAATTCTTCTTTCTTTTACTATAATAGCTGCAAAATATGCATTTACTGCGCTTCGTTCGCGCACTACATTCAGCTGATGGGAAGGCGATGGGAAGAATATCTTCGAACGATTGAAATACTTGAATTTATCTTTTTCAGGAAGGATAGAAAGTCCTCGTCTGGTAAGTTTCTACTCGCCGCTTATTCTTCATCGAGTTATTTAAGTGTCCTTCCCCGTTTCACTGTCTCGCAGCCGAACTTTATAGTTTATTTATAGACCCCGATACGAGACTGTACCTGGCTGTTGATGTCGATCAAGTGTCCTCCCTGGCTCTTGCAGTGTTTGATGGCTTCGTCTTGCGAGAAGGCAATGGCGTCCACTTTGCGGTCCTGCCGGGGAATGACCACGGAGTAGCACGAGCCCTGCGCCACCAACAACAACAACATCACTAGCACTCTATTTGGCAGGCGTAATGTAGCACGAGCCCTGCGCCACCACCAACAACAACATCACTAGCACTCTAGCTGGCAGGCATAACGTAGCACAAGCCCTGCGCCCCCAACAACAACATCAACAACAACAACAACGCCACCAGCCCTCTAGCTGGCAGGCGTAATGTTTATAAATGCCTTCGTGGTTGAGATCTCCCCCTCACCTTGAAGGGAACCTCCCCAGGGCGGCAGCGGGCGGCGTAGTTAGGGTAGCAGCGGAGTCCGGCGGCCTGCGTCTCCAGGTCGCACCTGTCCCCCGCGTCACCGGAGTTCATCGTGCAGCTGAGCAGGGAGCGCTCATTGCCGGAGCAATGCACCTCCTCGACGTGCACCGGGAGCACGCCGGGGGAACCTCGTGGACGACCCTGCCAGGCCAGCTCGGCGCCCCTGCACATTCACATTCACGTTGATATTCACATTCGCTTGCTAATCGCTGTTTAAGAGAAGTACCAGTTCAGGGGAGCCCTTCCCGAGAAACAGGGAAAAAGTACCACCAGTTTCGGAACCTTTGCGGCTCATTTTGAGGATTATGTAGAAGGTAGGTAGGTAGGTAATGAGCTTGCAACATTCACATTCACATTGAAATCTGTTCTGTACCTCTGGTATCCCAGCATGCGGCACACAATGCTCGCCTCCTCGACGGTCCAGTTGGAGGGCAGGTCGCACACGGAGCCCCACTTGGAGCCAGGCCCCATCACCTCCACGTAGCCCTCCAAGGGCGTGGGCCCCCCGCGGAGCCTCACCTGAAACAAGAAAAAGAAGAACCCCCTCACTTTCCAGTCTGAGTCAGTAGATTTTGGGACAAGGCTTTAAATTAATTTAATCAAAGCATATTTGACTGGCAATTTTGGTCCTTGTCTCAGAAACAATACCAAAACTGTAATTAAAAGTGTAATGGAGAATAAACTTAAAATGTAATTTTTTCTATCGCGTTGAAAGTGCAATGATCGTTGCGTCAAAATTTCCTTGTGGTGAAAATTGCTCCGGCATACGATATCTTCGTATCAGTTAAGCGTGTTGATCATTGAATCAAAAATATGAGATGACAGTTTCATCACGCCAGTAATTCATTACTCTTGGCGAATCACATTTTCTCATCCCCATCACACATTCTATTACTGCTTTTATCGCACATTCAGTTGCAGGATGTCGTTGAAAATCAATAAATTGACAACAGTTTCAGGTCCCTGCAGCAAGTGATACCTACCATCTGCCCTGACTGCGGCATGCTGGTGTTTCGGGTCCTGTCTAAGATGTTCGTCCAGCCGGACTCGCCCGTGCGTACGTCTATGTCGTAGTCCAGGTCATCCTCGGGCCCGTCCTCGGGCCCCGGTGCGCAGGTCGTGCTCGTCGGAGTGATCGGTGTTGTCGCGGCCTCCTGGGGTCCAGTGCCGTGAGGGTAACCTGACGAGAAAAGAATGAGGTTAGGTTGTCCATATATTCCGTGACGTTTATGGCGTTAGAGGGACCTGCAAGGAAGCAGTGCCCTGGAACTAGTTTCTTTAGCTCCCAGATTCTTTGAAATTAGCCCCTGAATGTAGGAAATACTCCACATCATGAAGTTGGACCCTGCATTCGGGGGTTATTTCAGTTTCTGGAACTTACAACTGATAATTCTAAAGCAAATTTATATCATCTGCTCATTTGGCTGTCATTACTTAAAACCTGCTTAAAACCTATATTCATCCCGAAAGTGATGGGTGATGTTACCTTGGTTGCCTGGCATGGGCACTCCGTGATCTCTGTGCCACTGGGAATTATGTCCTGGGTGTTGGCCTTCCTGCTGAGGGGTGAAACCTCCCTGCTGAGGATTGTAGCCACCCTGCTGGGGGTTGTAACCGCCACTCTGAGAAAACCCTCTAGAAGAAGACGTATAACCACCCTGTGAACCTCCATAGCCTCCTTTCTGAGGCGTGTAACCACTTGGTTGTCCGTCGTAGTCTCCGGGTCGTGGTGTGAACTCTCCCTGCTGGGGGTTGTATCCACCCTGCTGGGGGGTGTATCCGCTCTGCTGAGGATTGTATCCTCCTTGTTGGGGAGTGTACGCTCCTTGCTGGGGAGTGTACCCTCCCTGCTGGGGGTTGTATCGGCCTGGTTGGGGGTTGTATCCACCCCTGTGGTCGTCAGGCCGGGGGCTGTACTCCCCCTGCTGTGGGTTGTATCCGCCACCAGGCTGGTGGTGATTGTGGTGATGTCCCGGAGGGTGATGGTGGTGCCCGGGAGGGTGATGGTGAGGATGGTGGAAGGCTGGATTGTGACCTGGGGGCACATCTAAACCAAAGGCAGAGAGTAAGGTCTACAAAATAAAACTATACAATGCAGTAAATTGTTGCACCCGAGGAAGCCTTTAGCGTGAAAGATATTGTGATTAATTTGTGCCTAAAACAGCGCGTTCATGACATTATTCATTTCTTAAAATTCTCGTTATTTTACATTAACTTCATTACTTTTTCGATTTGTTCATCGAAATTTGGAGTTGTTCATTCCTCACAAGAAATCTTGTTGCAATCCATAAATGTCAAACAGGGCCTCGTTAGAGTTCGTCCATAAATTACGTAAAAGACAAAATTGGTCCCTTTTTGAGCCCCTCCCCCACTTCGTAAGGCGAACCTCACCATGCTTTTGGTGTAGGACCATAAGGCAGGCTCGGAACCCCTCCCCAGTGAAGAGCCTTACGTAATTTATGGAGAACCCCTGAGCAGTGTGCCCATACTGACCTCCCTGGCCGCGGTGGGGCGGCATGGGGTAGCCGTGGTCGCGGTGCCACTGGGCGCTGTGTCCGGGGGGCAGCGGCCCGATCACTCCACCCGAGCCGATCTCCTCCACGTCCCGGTCCAGGTCCACCTCCCTGCCGAAGTGCTGCGACGGCGGCCGCTCGACTATCGGCTCCGTCTGCCCGACTCCGCTCGGGGCAGGCACCACCTGCAAGGGAAAACACAGCGTCAGAATAGAGTAGGGTGACCACGCTAGGCGCAGATATTTGTCAAATTTTTCCTGAAATGTTTCCGAGGAAGCTTTCTCCAAGTGACACGAAAAAGATCATAATCGTTCGATAATCGTTTCATTTTGTGAACTCTGCTAGTTCTCAGCTCAGTCGTTACTACGCGGTAAAAACGAACCCTTGAAATCCAAAGGATAGGTGGATGACTTCAAGGGCCTTTATGGGCTTTTCAATCATAGGCGCATCCTTGAAATCCACCTAAACTTGAATTTCAAGGGATCGTTTTTACCGTGTAAAGGGTCACGTGCCTGGTTTGGCCCGTATCCGGTGAAGGAGCTGGCTGCGGCGGTTTGATCCGGGAAGATACCAGGCTTGGGCTGCCTGGGCGGCGGCTGGTAGCCCTGATTCCCGAACTGGTTGTAGCCGCCCTGCTGGTTGTATCCGGTGGCTTGGCCACCCTGGTCCTTCTTGCCACAGCCCGGCACCTTGTGCGGGTGGTCGCACACGCTGAACTTTGGGTTGAACACCGTACCCGGGCCGCAGCTCTGGATGTGAGGCTTGCCCTGGAGACATGTTCAAGTAGTCAGGTTCAAGAACACGCTCGATGTTCAAGAAATCTACAACTAACGTCAATGTGTTGAAAATTTAGAAAAAACTCGAAGAAAAGTGAATTTGAATAAAAACTGTTGAAACGCCTACGTCGAAAATTTTGTTCAACACTTTGAGTCGAAAAAAGTCGACAAGATAACGAAACGATATCAAAACGAGATCGAATCGACGCCATTTCTTCTTCTCTTTTGTCCAGGACGTCCTGACACTCACTGACCTGCCAGCAGTTGAGGAACTTGGTGCAGTCGGTGGGGTGCGGGGCGAGGCCCGTGCCGCCCTCCATGAGACACTGCACGCCGCCACTGCCGGACAGCCGCGCGCTGTGGAATGCCTGGCGGGGTGGTCGCGGCTCCGCCCTCCTGGAGCGCCGCTTGGAGGCCCGTGCAGTCGCTGCTGGAGCTGGAGCTGGAGTCACAAACATGGTCAACAAGCCAATTCAACTCACCCTGTCAGAAAAGATGAATAGAATCGGGGAAGAGGCTACCAACACCGACTGGTCTGAACAGACCCAGGTAACACGACTAGGTTAGCAAACCATTAGGCGACGACATAATGACGTTATTTTACGTCACACTAACTTCACGCTGTCACGCTGACGTTCAAATAAGGACGAAAAATAACGTCGTAGTGACGTTACCTGAGGGTTTGCTGACCAAACTGTTACCTTAAAGAGCGCGTGAACAGAGACCTGTTTGCCCTGTGACTGTGACACAGTGTGACACGGAGAAAGAACCTCATCAAGATTTTTCTACGAGTCTGCCAAACTGTGCCAGAATAATTTTTGATAGTAACTGTTGAAAGCACTCAGGCTGAGTTTGGTGAACTCGTCAGAGTGAGACGGAGTCTCATAGCGTTTGTGTAAGTGCGAGGGAGATGGAATGGCGGGTATTCTCACCTGTCAGTCTCTCTCACTCTCGAACGAATTACATACATTCCATCTTCCTCGCACGATGTCTACCCTGCCCATGAACTCACCTGGCGGGGACGCGGCCGGGTCGCCGGGCCGCACCCTCCTGACGGGCGTGTCCGGCAGAGACCGAGCGTCGAGCATCGGGGAGATGGCGGTGGGGTCATCGGGGTCCACGTAGTCCGTGGGATCTCCTGCTGCCGCCAAGTCCTCTCCCCGCTCATAGCCACCAGCCACGTCTACATCGTATGCAGGACCTGCGACGAGGAGAAAGGCACTAGAGATGTGAAAATTGGCAATTTTCTGGTGCTGGTAGAGTCGAATAGAATGTGACTGATGATTTTCGAATCGAACATCAGGTCAAATCAGATGAATTCGGAGATGTACTGAATCTCACCTCTTTTTGTACGGATTTCTACGAAAACGTCTACTTTGAGTCGAATTAGTTCCGAAATTTCGAATAATTTGCAGTCGAAAATTGGCGATTTGCTAACGAAGAAAGGAAGATTCCATCCGATAAGCTAACTATTCACCCTAAATATTACTGTTTGTCAGAAGTATTGAAACAAGGAGTCAAGAAATTTTCATTTTACACGAAGACGTTACAACAAACGTTTAAAGACTAAATCGAAGATACACTATTGTTACCCCAAAATATTCCATTGATTGGAGAAACGCGTCTATCTGCGAAAGAAACAGTCATCGCTGCTACAGCTACAGCTAAAATTTTGTTGTCGAAACTAAACTTGGTTCGGAGCGAGTTGGATATGTTTTCTCTCTGCTGGCGATGCCGTTCTGGGTAGTGTCGCCCTACCTGAGCGGCAGTTGCGGAGGCACTTGACCTTCTCCGGGTAGTCGCACTCCCGCCGGATGGGGTGGAAGAGCGTGGCGGGCGCGCACGCCTGCAGGAAGCCCCGCCCCTTCCAGCAGTTGAGATACTTGCGGCAGTCGGGCGGGAAAGGGAACCAGCCCGTCGCGTTCTCAGGACACTCCAGCTCCTGCACCTCGGAGAAGTCCAGCTCTGAAACCAAGCGGGGCGCCACCGGTTCAATTACAGCCTTTAGCGGTTGAAATAATTCACGCCACTGAACCTCATAAGCGCAGTCTGCTTCAATTTTCTTGCATAAAATTCTTTTCACAACTGTGCTAAAAGCAGCAAAACAAGGACATTTTGCTCGAAATCGTTTAATATGGAAAATATTGCATGGTCTCGGTCGTACGCGAGGGGGCAATCACTCGTCCAAAAGGTGTACACAGGATTTCAGATTGGGGCGGATTTTCGCCGGACTGCACCGGATTTTTAACAGATTGCGTCGGATTTTGTAGGAAATTTCGTCGGACTTTGCCCGGATTTTCAGATCTGTTGTACACAGGATTTCGCGACTGATTGCCCCCTCGGTCGTACGTGCAATACAATGAGTTGTGGAACGCTCGAAACTTTTAAAAGTTTAACAATAGTTGAGAGGATATAAGACAAAGACAAACGCTTACCTTTCCACGATTCCGGGCAGTGGTAGTTGCTTTGCGCGTCTCTTCTCCGGAGACGGGTGCGGACGGGCAGAGGCTTGGAGCGCGGGGAGCGCCTCTGTCGCCGGCTCCAGGATGCCTCCGGGCAGCCCGAGTCCCTCACTGGAGGCTCCGGGGGAGGCGGAAGAGCTCCCCACCCGGAGGAGGGCTTCTTCTTGCCGACATGCACCGTGATGACTCCCTCCCCCTCCTCGTGGTCCTCGCTCCGCCCCTGCGGCGGCTGGGTCCCCTCATCCTCTCCGGGTATGTGGATCTGTGGATAGCAATGCGGAGTGTGGGTTCAAATCCCTTTGAAAACGATTTCATACAAATATTTGTGGAAATTGATCGGAAATGGTAAATAGCACAGTCAGACGACTAGGAAAAATTTAGCCAAACCACACCAGCGAGGAGCGGGCTGCATAACAGCCTGTCTAGCAGGTGACTGTCGATAAGTGACCTGGGAGAGATCACATAAGTCGTGGACAACCACTAACAAGTCGATTGCATCTACCAAAGAAACTGCATAAATAACACGCCTAGGAAAGCGCTTCGTTGTCCCAAAGAAGATAAACTATTTGCAATTATCACAACCAACGAAAGTTTCATAAAATAATTTTAATATTTCTCCGTCTGAACGGTATCCCGTTGATTTAAGCACACATCTCTATTAAAGAACCAATAATGATTGGTACAGTTAATATTTTGTGCCCCTGGTGCTGGTCCCCTTCTGACGTCACTCAAACTGCTCAGACACTCTTAGGGGCTGTCCATAAATTACGTTAGGCTCCTAAGGGGGGAGGGGGTCCAAGCCTGCCTTATAGCTCTATACCAAAAACTTGGTGAGGTTACGTTATTCCTCTTACGAAGAGGGGGAGGGGGTCAAAATGGGCCCAATTTTGTCTTACGTAATTTATGGACGACCCCTTACACGCGTCTCTGACCCTGCCCTACTCCATCTTTAGAGAAAACCATGACCCTAGGCCTTGGCTTTTCCGTGATAACTACAAGTCGAGCTTCTGCTTGTTGTTGTTGTTGTTATGGCCGATTTGACAAAGTACGCCGCTCTGCCTGAAAGTGGCTCTTCGTAAAGGAGTATCTGAACGACATGTAATAAGCAACTTGACTTGACAACACATTGCAAAACATTTTAAGTAGAAACGTCCCGTATCCAACACTATATCTCCTCGATCAAATAAGACCCTCAATCTTCTCTACAGTGAGAGATCCAGACAGGGATGCTACTCGTTACGACTTCACGTACTCACCAGTAGTGTGCTACCAGATTACAAACCGCTGTCTTAGCTTGACTCTCAGAAATATTTTTTTTTAAAAAGAAAGACAAGAACAAAAAAAAAAACACGAGAAGATGTGGCTACGATTGCAACCTTATGGTTCACCAAACTGTCAAATTAGCACATTCCTTAGATTTTTCAAAGTCGAGCAAATCCTCATTCCTTTGAGAATATAAGGCAAGAAACAACTAAAGTCTGAGAAACATTGAGTTGTCGGCTTTGTTTTTATCAGTTATTTGGAGTTGCTATACAAGCGGCTTGATCTTTTGAACCCGATAGTGACGCTAAAGGGGGAGAGAGATTCCTGCATCGCGTGACCTCGTGTCGCGATACCACACCCAACAAACAAAGATTCGTCAACCAGCTAGCATTAAAAAACACGTAAGGCTTACATCGATTACGTCAAACGCCGCAAACAATTATCTTTGGAAAATCCACTTTTCGTGTTTTAGGGACCATCTTTATTAAAGGTGAACGATCACTTCTTGGAGACCAGGCGATGTGACAGAGATCCATGCAAAGTGCGACTCCGAAGGCGCCAGAGCGACAGCTAGGGGGAACACGTCACATAACATGACTCACGTTGTCCCCTACTTGTGTGCGCTTCTTATAATGCTTGCGAAGAACTACTGCTTCCCAATTTACAAATGATTTCAAGGCATTGTAATACAAAGCACTTCTTCGCAATTACAAAGCATTTTGTTTGTCTTTCAAACCAATTTTTTTTCGCAATACAAACTAAAACCGTCGAAAGACCTGATTGTAACTCGCGAAGGATTTTGTTTGTACACTACGAATGAGTTTGATTGTAATACAAACAAACTGCCTTATAATTGCGAAAGAAATTTGTTTGTATTAGAATGCCTTTGAATCCTTGGTGTTACAGTGCACAGCAGCTGTTCACAAGAATAGGGTACTCCAATGAACAGCCAGGCCGGGAAAAGGGAGACCCAGCCAAAAATGATGCGTCGAAATTTTTTTGATATCGAAATTTAACGTCGAATTGAGGGGTTTTTGTCCTCAAAATCGAGGGTCGAATCGACGTCGAACTAGCATCGAATCGACGTTGAATCGATGGTAATTCGACGTTCGACGTCGATTCGACCCTCGATTTTGAGGACAAAAACCCCTCGATTCGACGTTAAATTTCGATATCGAAAAAATTTCGACGCATCATTTTTGGCTGGGCAAAACAACAAGGTGAGCGGGGGAGCGGGGAGCTGCAACGATACTTACAGCGAGGCAGCTCTGCAGCAGCAGAAGAAGGCACAGCCCTGAGCACAGACTTGCGGCCCCCATCTCTCGGATGTGAATCTTCACGCACTTAGCAGACGACAGAACGAGATGCAATTGCTTGCATCAGCCTCGGGAGGCACATTGCACTAGCGATATCCGCGCGAATGGACTATACTCCGTCGGGGGGAGATCAACTGGTAAATGAACTCTACCAAACCTGTCACCCGCGAAAATCTCACGTTACTTTGATGAAACACAACTAACTACACCAACACACAAACACACGTGAAGCACGAGAGTCCCTTCGTGAGCAGACTACACGGTATACTGCAAAGATGGCGCTGATGCTGAACGTACTCTACCGAGCGGGATTATAATTACTAAATTGAATCACGTTGGCTGTTGACGATCGCACTCCAACGGCGGTTGTCTGGTCACTGCGCTGACCGCACCAAAGAATGAGACAGCAACCCCTTTTTACAAATCTTTATCTCAGCGTTCCGCTCGACGGACGGATAGTGATAAGAACACTGCCCTCTCCCGTCTGACTGTCCGGCTGTGTGCGCGCCTGCGTATCAATGGACCAGGCGTGAAGCTGCGTGCCATGATCACGATGTTGTGTCAGTCGATGGCTCTCCGCTGGGTCCGTCCCGTCCCTTCGAGGAAATGTTTACTTATTATTGATCCGTTCGGCCGAAGAGGAAGCAGCCTCGGTGGGGCAAATAATGAATAACAGTCGGAAACGGAGCCAAAACGCGAGCAGCAGACGTCGTGATAAACGTGCGATGAGGTCATTTGTCGCTCTACTAGCCAATCGAAGCGCTGCTTGAGTCTCATGACGTCATCATCGTTCAGTGGCGTTCGTGAGAACGTGGCGTCACAGTACGAAATGCTATCGGAAACGGTGTACAAAGGATATCGCAACGGCGTCCCATGGCATTTTTATTTTCTGAAATTTCCCGGCATAGTAGTTTTTAATTTTGATGAGCCATGCATCGTCCTTTGCTAACTTGCCTCAGTGTTGCTAACGCAAAAAAACACCCACTGTCCGCAATAGGGTATTCCAATGATAGCCAGACCGGAAATAAGAAAAACAAAACGACACGGCGAGGGGAGGAGGGGTATTCCCGCTGCAGCTCCCCTCTCCCCCGCTCGCCGTGTCGTTTTGTTCTTCTTGTTTCCGGTCTGGCTATCATTGGAATACCCTATTGTCAGTTCAGTGTTATGTTGGTGTTGTCTGCTCGACCTAATACAATACGCGCAGATACTGGGCGAATTACAAAGTACGGTAAAACAACACGACTTCGTCGGGTAAATCATGCTAAACAGCTAAACCGTTTTCAGATATCTTTCTAACGATCCAAACGGAAGAATAAGTCAAGCACTAAGTGTAAAACTTTGTTTACCGGGTGTGTATTTAGAACACAGGTAAGGACAGAACAATTCACTAACATTGTCTGTATACATACGATGTAACTATCAAGCTTCTTGTGAGGGGCTGTCCAGCAATTACGAGAAATTTAGACTTTTGGCTTTTGCGATCCCGAAATGTATTGCTTTCCGTTCTACGATACAGCATGCTCGTAGCGCCAATACCCCAGCGCGGGAGACTTGGAGTATTTGCTGCCAATGCCAGCAACAAGCCTATACTCTTGCCACAGAGGCGTTGGCGTCTTGCCACTTGAATTGATGGGATGATTAGAAGGGCAGTAAACTTTAATGAGTGCCACATTGTACATCATATATTCTACTATATACATAGATAAACAATGATAAATCAGTATACAACATCGGCAGCAGGAGTGCCGTATCTATAATCTAACAGCATGTCACAGTCATTTTTTATTATTACTATATTTCACATAAGAAAAAACACAGAAAATTAGTGCATTCATCAGACCCACAGTTGAGCATAAAAATAACAGTCAGCAGAACAAAATAAAAACAATCTGTGTCTCAGCCCTGCCTGTGCCAAAGACTAGGACATCACTCTTATCACAATTTATGGCACAATGTCATGAAAACGATTCGTACCAGAGTAAACAATGATGCGAGTAACTTAACAGGTAGTACATCCTGTCCAGCAAGTCAACCCCATTATTACTACTTTCATGCAGAATTTTAGGATCGAAGAGGCAACTGTTGGATACTACTCAACATCGCTTCGGAAGCTTGAAACCAAAATATATCACTAGCTCAATTAAACAAATAAAGAATTAACTTAAAGAGGAGTAAATTTCAAAACGAATACAATATTACGAAACAGAGCATTGCGCAGAATAATGCAGTGTCTCCTTTACTGCTTTTCGCTACTCTCGCGAAATGATGTAGGGGAGACCGGGGCTACGGGAGACACGGGTAATGGGAGACATTTCAACATTCTGGACGTACACAATATCACAGCATGGTCACCGCTTTCTCAAAAGATCATCTACTGTCCTTGTGGTTATTTTTGGCGTGATTCGTTTGGCTTGTGAGATTGCATACGTCCAGAATGTAGAAATGTCTACCATTACCCGTGTCTCCTGTAGCCCCGGTCTCCCCTAATTATAACATCTTTTAAAAAGCTCTTGAATGAGGCAATAGATACTTCATTCTTTCTCCCAGCAGGTAGGTCAGTAAGTTTTTGAAATGGGGAACAGCTGAGACTTCAATTAACACGTGTGACGAATTAACAAACAGTAGAGACATGAAGCAAAGTAAAATGAATAACATACTTTTCTTGAAGCTAAAAGAGAAAGAGCACGTTTATTAAATTAAATCGTCGGATGTTCACGACGACGTACTCGAGGTTGCATCGGTGCGCAAAGTTCAGAAAATGTAATACAATCGATCTCATGAGGTTTTTATTGGCTGAAATAGGCATCGCACACAGCACGTAATTTGGCTCCGCACCTCACGCTTTGATAAGTATTTCCTTGACAGTGACATACTTTTTTTTTTAAACACGAAGACTGTTAGTAAACGCGTATAAAACATTGCTTAAGCCAAAGCTGTTCTGAAGAAAATTCTAAAAAGCTGACTTTGCAGAGCCAAATTTAAAAAAAAATGAAAATGAAAAAATTGTGATACTTCATGAGCTAAGGTCTCTGTAACTCAGAGAAGTCGAGCAAAAAAATTTCTTCCTGCTGATAATTCGAACAGGCTATCTAGTGCCACGAAAGGAAATGATCGTAATCCAAGATCTTAGCTTATTTTTATCTTTTTTGGAGGTTACATCCCAGGCATGGTCAGTAAGCTAGAGAGAGGAACGAACACTGTTGGATATAACCATGTCTTAACGAAAATGTAACTGGGAATGCACTCGAATGCTACGCTTTTATACCACAATCAGAGTGACTTTTGACGAAGAGTATTACTTAAGTTCATACCTCATCAGGCACTACAGTAGTTCATGAACATGTGAGAAGCCATACTTGGACTGATGTGAGATTCGAAACAGAAGAATCAGCGTGACCAAATCCGAGATATCTGAGCATCTCCTACTTCTGATCGATTAAACTTCTAGACAGCAACAAGGTATATAACAATACCAGTAAAGTTCTGTGCTGCGAAGATCACCGGTACCCATAACAAGCACACGTCAGTGCACCTCTCAGCTCCCGGCCATGGACAAGGAGGGCAGGCTCTTGAAGGGAAGGGGACTCTGCGCACCGACGATGCCCATGTTGTTGTTGAGGTCCCCCCTCGTGTCCGGCCTGCTGCGGTCCCCTCTCAGGTCCCCAGCAGGAGGCGCTCCCCCGTTAGTTCCACCGGACACCTGCAGGGGCGCCCTCGTCGACCCGTTCACCGGCGGGGAAGTTCCGATCCCGCCGGCACCGCCGCCAACGCCACCGCCTGGTCCCCCAGGCTGCAACATGAACACACCATGGGTCACTTACCACTGAAAAATGAAATTTCTCATCCGGTCTGAGACTTATTTTCGACCATGAAAGAATAATTGTGGCTGCAGCTTTCCCCTCCCTCGAGATGTTTTTAACGCAATAAGATCAAAACTACTGTACGAAAAGCTTCGTCAGAAACTGTTTCCGAAAATGCTGTAAAACATCGACAACAATAGAAACATTTCCATATTTTTTCTATGTTTAAGGAAAAATTTCCGATTGTGCATTTTCTTTTTATTTTACAGGCTAAGGGTGTTATTCTTTTGAAGCTGACAGTTATTCTTTTAGAACTGAAGTTTTAGCTGAATAAAGTAGAGTCGGAGTAAAATAAAGCGCTATAGACCAACTGAAACGTAATGTTTTAAGAGCTTATTTAAGAAAAAAAAATCAGGCGGAACGAGTTGCATATTGCTACAATGGATTGACAGCAATGCTGGTCTCCATTTTAACAATACTTGTGTCGACTCCGGGCCTTGAGCGCTGACCGGCAGGTGCGATGTCTGTCTCTTGAGGTGGGCGACTGTAGACGGCGAGTAGACCATGTGTGCGAACACCTGCCTCTCCTCGTAGTCGTACTCGCAAAGGATCTTGTTCTCGCAGAGGTAGAATCGATCTCCAACGCAGAACCTGCGAAGCGGTACGCACACAAGGCTCATTAGCTGTGTTTCCATAACAATGATTCGTCATCTTTACGGTCACTTACGTCACACAAACACAAACACAAACCAAAACCCAGATTCAGGAGAAAACCAACCCAGGAATCAAGGGTGAAAAGATATTTTTGATAGTCATTTTGAGACCAACCCCAAAACACGTTACGCAGCTTCCCGAGTATTTCGAAAAAGCTCTCAAAATGCTCTCCAAAAATGTTTTTTCACCATTTTTTTAAAAATAAATTGTCTCAAATTCTGAGATTTGGGGGTTCTGTGCAAAAGCAATGACGTCAGCGACAAAAGCTTGAATCTAGTTCAATTGGGTGAGTCTCGATAAATCTCTCTCCCTGTCTCTCGTGACAATGTCAGCTCTCTCCTTGCCCAGCCTCTCAGCGACTGGACTCCGGGTTGGACCAGTCCAGAGTATCACCGGCCCGGCGGTCTTTACGGCGCACAGGGGAAATCAGGCCATCCTGCACGCAAGTAGTGTGGAGTCCGATCTCCTTACTTATTTATGTTATTTATTTATTCACCTATGTTTGTTTATTTTCCGATCATAATGGGCATTGTCTTGCCCCGCCCGCCCGCCCGTCAGATGAAAGAAACATCAGTAACCGCAGCAAACTGCGGTCCGGGTGCGGCGGCTACAGCACGCCATGCAGTGAGACAGGACGGCGGATACGGGAAGCGGAAATGGTTCCTCGGCGCGGGGAGACCGAGGGAAGATGCATCGTGAGGGCGTTACTTTCACGAAACTGGGATGCATTGAAATTGACTTATTGGCGAACCGCATGGGATGGAAGCCACATCCAATCGAACACAACGTTTTTGTTCTCGTTCAGGACGGATGGGCAGACTCTCTTTTCATTTTCAATGATCGCACCGAGAAGCGATTCCACGCTCAAGCTTAAGAACGATTGTATATGCATTTAAGGTACGTCGCGTCATATTTTTTCTCCTGGACCTCTATTTGTGGGATGGCGGGAAAAGTTATTTAATTACTTTTGAGGTTAGGCTGGAAGTTGGCCATTGAAGTGCACTGAATTGTTCTCCCGAAAGAGCGACATATTTCTCATAGTTACTTTGAGTAATTTCGAATCTGCTTTGCTCACCTGTGACTGCACTGTTGACATGCGAAGCACTCCAAGTGATACACGTTATGTCTCGCTCTCATGACCATTTCAAACGCGGGGATGACCTTCGTACAAGCGGCGCAATACCCTGTGTTTCCAAAAAGTCTGCAAACAAACGCATTCAAATGTTGGCGCTGAGTAAAGAAATTGTTCATAATTATATCACATTCACATTCCAGGAGATACGACGGGGTGGTTGATTCTCAAAGGCCACCTTGGTAATGTCCTTTAGGGATCACAAGCAGAGCTCCCCGCTCTAAATTTTCACCCACCTTAGGTAGTCCCGCTTGCAGAGTATTAGATTTGCTTTTGTATATAAGGTAGATCCGACTTCCCCTAATCGGCAGTCACAGCAACCACATTTGAGACAATCTTCGTGCCAGAAGAGATCCATAGCCTTGAGTAGATACCTGAGAAGAAATACAGAAAAAAATTACTGAAGCTTATAGAAGTTCAAACAATTCGCACGTTAATAAAATCCTGTGCATTTCTGGAGGCATTTGCGACTTCAACAATAAAAGCAGGATAATTTCAAGGACAATCACTGCCACTTTAAGGTTTCCTTGCCAATTCAAAGCATGGTCGCAATAGTAACTTATTCCAAAGAAGTTCGAAACGAAAGTCGAAGAACGAGCAGAAGAACACAAACAAGGTCCTGGAGAGAAATGAAGAGGGAGCGAATCACCTCACCCCTTGCCCTTGTTTCTGTACTTCTGCTCTTGATCTTCGACTTCTATTTAAGACTTTTTTTTTAAATAACCTATTGGGATTTACAAGAATCACTTTGGTTTAACTGTGAGGGTGGCCCTTTATGCTTACTATCATGCGTCATAGGATCATGTCGACTGTGCGGTTCCTCACCTTTCATTTATTATCTTGCCGCACCCAGCGCACTTCTGTGCCTCAGTCTTGGGGTCCATCCTCATTCTTCCTGCAACAGAAGAATTGCAATATGTAAATGGTTTGCTCACAAAACTTGCCATATTCTTCGTCTTCATTCCAAGAAGAATGTGGCGGTTCCTGTCTTCCTGTCTGCTTGGGAGATCAAACCTGCCTATCATATGTGTGGACTCAATCGAATACAGTCCCGTCCAAAATCGTTCTCGTAGCGGGCAATACTGGAAGTAAACTCAAACATTGTGTTCACTTGAGCTGCTTGAAAGTCGCATTGCCTGATCGATTTCGCTTTGATTGTACTTTGTCAATATCGTACTGCTGCGAATGTAATCGGCCTTAAAACTGCAATGTATTGTGCGCTCCGGTCACCGCTCCGCTCCGCGCCGACCGGGGAGGCAGCAGGGCGCACATAAAGTGAAGGAAAGGGGGAAAGTTTTCGATCAAAATTGCCATTTAGGAGAAGGGAGATCGAAAGAAAAGTACTTGAGCTCATAAAAATGGGTCCGTAAAGGAAGTGAGTCTGGTCTCCACAGCGCGCCGGCGCGGCGGGGCGGGGCGGGGCGGGGCGGGGCGGTGTGGCGCCAAGGAGTGAGAGAGAAGATGGATCGGAAGCGCAGGAGAGGCGAGACACGTTTCACGACCACGTGATGGTGGCACGTCTCCTCCCTCCGAGTCCATCCAGCTTGCCCCAATGCATACGTGCATGGCTACATCGCATTAAAGACTCAGCGGGAAAAAGGCCCATGGGAAATTTATCTGCCTTGCAATCCGCGCGCCGCGCCGCGTGTCCAGCCGAGTGTCCCCTTCCTCCCTCATCTCCTGCTCTCTCGGACGCTGCGTGTCCTCTGGACCTGTCAAAATTCCTAGATCCTGTCCAAATTTCTTCCGCTGCCACCTAAGAAATTTTCGTTTTTAATTATTTTTTTTTTGTTTAAGTTAGTATTTTGGAATGAATACAAATTCATGACACGGAAAGTTAACGTAATTTTAGAAAGAATTTTTTTGTCTGAATTGTTCCAACAGTCGTAACCTAGCAACTCGTAAGCTGTTCGCTGCCTCGTCTACATTTTCATTTATGCTTCATGAGAACATGAATGAGAAGTGTCCATCATAAGATACGAGTCTGCACTGCAAGTTTCAAAGCTCCAAATTGAAGGACCAGCCTTCAACCTTATGGAGAATAACCATAGGTCATTCCCACTTCCTTCAAGTTGAAGAATTGAAACTTTCTGTGCGGGCAGGAACTGCGCCATTGTCTTACATACGATTCGGTCTGCATTCCTCACTCATGTGATTTCGAGCAGCAGTCAGGCGCGTAGCCAGCCAGACAGCTTGGAGGGGGCAAATCTTGCGGGTTGCCTACATTCAGGAGCACATCTTCCAAT